>CM075810.1:34738229-34881229 GCA_037975025.1 Excoecaria agallocha | reverse complement strand
TTTTATCTAGTTGCTTAATTTTTTTTTTAAGAAAATAAGGTTGAAATTTTGCAATTTAGAACTTTAGTCGCCATAATTTAACAATTTTCTAGGTTAATGTTGCAAAAAAAAAATCACATATCAAAAGTTTATAAAAAAATATTAAAGATTTATAATTGTGAATATTATGCTAATATGATAATTTAAGTTATTTTAAAATAATGGTAATTTACAATTATTAGACTTAACCTCCAAATCTACGCGCATGTTACAATTTCTTACCTAAACTGCATACGTGAAAAATTTGTCAACCACCAGTTACATTTTGATATGTATTAAGTGACTTGATCCACTGCCTTTTTCTGGATCCGTTTCAAGTAAATATTAATGTCCCTTCTCCAGGAACGATAATATGTCTGTCCAATCAAAAAGGAAATAAATAATAATAAGTTAACAGTTAAAAATTGATATAATAGTCATCACTCGATAAAAAATAGGGAAAGTTTCGAGTTCAATTTCTCGAGTCAATTTCATCCATGATCACTGAATTTACGCCTAATCGTTTAAAAGTAACTGACTTATTTTTCTTGACTTAAATGTCACTGAACTTATTATATTTTTACAGAAAAGTCATTTTAACCGATTTTTTGTTATAATTTTTGTCAAAATGCTGACGTGGCATGTCATGTCATGTCATACACTACAAGAAAATTGCAATTTAGCAACGAAAAATAGCAACGGAAAATGTCAATTTTCGTTGCTAATCAAAAATAGCAACGGAAATTAGCAACGGAAATTTCGGTTGCTAATTCGGCAGTTGGTATTTTTAGCAATGGATGTTTATTCCGTTGCAAAATTTAGCAACCGAATTCAAATTCCGTTGCTAAATTTAGCAACGGAAACAAAATTCCGTTGCTAAATCTAACCACTAACATTTGGTAAATTGGTCAAATTTAGCAACCGAATTCAAATTCCGTTGCTAATTTTAGCAACCGAATTCAAATTCCGTTGCTAAATTTAGCAACCGAGTTGAATTCCGTTGCTAAATTTAGCAACTATTATAAAAAAATTTGTGACGGTTTTTTTGTCGCTATTCCATCACTAAAATAGAAAACCAACAAATTACACTAAAACAGCAAGCTGTTTTAGTGTAAAATAGAAAAAGGGCAACGGAACTGCTATTGGAACATTGATGCCAACCTGAATCCAAATGAGTCCGATTATATATAAACTATACACAACAAATTATTGAAGCAGAAATTAACTCATCTTGTAAACCAAAGTAGAAAAAGTTCAAAAGCACCGTCATGAAAAGAAAATCAAATCACCAAGGCAATTTTGCTAACTACATCCCATAATAATATTTCGTTTGACTTCTATGCTAATTTCCTAATTTACCATAATTTCCCATACATAATCTTTTGTTTGGGTCTAACTACATACTATCATTACCAGCCACAACATTTAAGTTTGACAGCCTAGTGCCTATCTCTTAATCCAGAAAGAATGATCAAGTACTCCAGCTAAATAACAAATTCAGATAATGAAATGTTAAGGTACCTTTATATTTCTTCCATCAAGCAGTAGTCTTGCTCCACTTTGAATTAATCTATGTATTCGTTCCTTCGCCTGCCAATACAGAAAATTTCAATTGGCAATAAGTCCGCTGGACATATGACAAGTGAAGGAGAATCAATATGCCTACAAATTACAATGCACAACAGATAAGGGAGGCAAGATCACTTTCATTTTTCATTATTTTCTCACTGAAGTTGATAAAAAGTGGTGCAATTTACATAAAACATTGTTGAAATGCATAACGTGCTTGCTTGCTTATGACTGGACCAAGGTCTGCATCTGGCTCTGTTCCAGCATTTACTTTCAAAGCTTTTGCACGTTCCACCAGTTTATTTTCCCTGCAAAAAAAAATTTTCTGCTATGTTTAATAGGATGTAATATAATGTAATTAAAAATATAACATAATTGTCATTACATTCCTCTGTTTGAACAATTTAAAAATCTATATAATCTGATGTAAGAACAATTTTTATTCCTAGATCAAGTTTACATGCAGTGATGGTTGTGAACTGAAAAAAAAATGATACTGGAGGCAATCAATGGACTGATGGTGGACTTAGTAGTTACTCGCAGTTGACAGAGATGGCAAAGGCCTAATGAGTAGGGGATGACTAGCAGTAGTGGAGGGGAGGATAGTGTCAAAACCAAGAAAGTGGAGGTGGTGATAAAAATAAAATAACATATGCTATCGTTATATTATTTTAAATGCAATACATATTACATTGGCTAAAGTTTTAATTGATTAAATTATATTGAACAAAGCAATGAGGCATGTAAGTTAATCATGACTGTTTTACATCATTTATTATGTCTTACAAAAGAAGTCTCAATTCTCTGTTAGCTATAAGTCCAATAAAGAATAATCAAAAACCTATTTGTTTACCACAAAATCCAAAAAACATTGTACGGTACATTACCATGATAATACATTATGTTTTTCTACTTTTGGAAAACTTTACTCTATCACTTTCTCTCATTTCTAACTCGTATGGTCTCCAGCACGGTCTCAAAGGATACCGCATAACATTTAATGATTTTCTTTCACATAAATTGCTGCAAGGTCA
This sequence comes from Excoecaria agallocha, assembly GCA_037975025.1. Lineage (NCBI taxonomy): Eukaryota > Viridiplantae > Streptophyta > Magnoliopsida > Malpighiales > Euphorbiaceae > Excoecaria > Excoecaria agallocha. The sequence continues at coordinate 34,878,608 of CM075810.1, read as the reverse complement.
AAGCTGCATAACTTGTTCTTTGAAGCTAAATTAAATTAAATTATTATATGATAGTAAAAAAAGGAAAAGAAAATAGAACTGAACAAATAAGAAAAGCTACCTTAGTAACATTGGGGTGATCAAGTTTATGCCAAACAGCAACTTGAAATCTATGTTTATCTTTCTAGGAAGAGACAAAAAAAAAAGAGGATTCTTAACTATTTAACCAAACAGTTGTCCATCAGGTTAGTTTATATAGTTATATTAAATTATATTATATAAGTTTCTTGAATAGTCATTTATTTCCTTTTAAAAAACATTTTATTTTTTAATTAATTAGCACTAATCGTTGTCAATCGCTTAAAATATATTCATAGTATAAAGTTTTTAATTAATTATATTTAGAAACTTAACTATATTTTTTTCCTTTTCTAAGAATTATATTATGAGATTTAAGTGCTAATTAATTAGAAAAATAATCAATTGCAGATAATTCTCATAAATTTTCATTATTTCATAATGTGTAAATTGATAGACATGAATTGAGAAGTTATGGTGCTAATAGAGTCTACCAATGTGCAACATCCGATTAAGGATAAAACATATATAGCACTAACCGTATTAAGGAAAAATTGGACGGAAAAATCCACATTCATTAAAATCAGCTCCATATAATGAGTGGATAGAATTTTAAAGGTGAAGATAATCACCTGTTGAATGCAGTACAAGACAAAATTGTAACCTTGAGACCTGAAAACATAACATAATGCAACAGATTTGTTAGGAATGAATGATGAGTTTTGGGTTTAGGTATTCTAAAAGTTACTTATAGATTGATTGGCTTGTACTTTCTTTAGAGGCTAGCATAACATAGCAGTTGTATAATAATGTAATAGTAGAGATGTTAATTATTTGATCAGAAATACGGGCAGGTTTGCTTTTTAACTCTCCTTTTGAATTGAACAAAATAGAATAAAACAGTAAAAAAATCTAAGAAGAGAATCAAAGTTATACGGTGAAGGTACAAGCCCTACCTGTGTTTTTATTTACCTCTTTCACTTTTTTACTGCATGGCTTCAGCTATAACTTCATTGCATATCAGACTATACAAGATTCACTTGTCCATTGTTTGGCAACAATTGAGGGTCAATCAAACAGTTGGAGAAAGGAAAATATTCAGATAAAAAAAGAGAGTAAATCATTGTTGGATGGTACTGATGGCAATTTGCAATAAAATCTCTAGCTATTCCATTTGCAGAAAAAGCTTTAGCTTTGAAAAACTTTAAACTTTTTTATTATTTGGGGTGATATGGCCAGACACATTCTGTCGTTTTTAATCCAAAACCTATTTTTTTTTTCTTTTTCTAACAAAAATCACCAAGCGGTAATTAAAGGCACAAAAATGAGCATTTTAGCTATATATATCTCAATAATTAAAATGTTAGCATAAAAAGAAAAAAATGTTAGCATAACAAATTTTCAAGGGCGGTTTCGTATGTTGAAGTTCCTGCACAGAGTTTCAACATGAACTACCTAACTTAGTTTTGTTCACCAGCTAATAGATCCGAGAAAGTAATAAATCCAACATGCTGCTAGTAATTCAGCCGTTATAAAGGGATCGGACAAGTCATTAACAACAGAAGAAAAGAACTACTAGTGTCCCAACATAGTAGACAGCCACAACAGCCACAACATATAGGAGGAGAAGCATCAATAAAAACCACAACTTTAGCATATTCGAGGTTCAGCAAGAAAGCAACTGTTGAACCTTACCTGATGAACGACCTTCGACTTCAGTCTTCACTCCTTTCGTCGGCGATTAACGGAGACGATGATGTGGCGAGTTGCAGCAAGTCGAGATGACTTCCTTGCTGGAGAGAGAGACAGAGCGGCGGTGTGTGAGCCAGAGAGAATGAAGGCGCTGTGAGGGAAGAGTTCAACCTAGGGTTTTCGCCTTTTATAGTTCAGAAAAAGGTAAAATTTCTTAAATGCCCCTAATTTAGCAACGGAATCGAATTCCGTTGCTAAATAGCAACGGAATATGAATTCCGTTGCTATTTAGCAACTGAATTAGAATTCCGTTGCTAAATTTCAGTTTCAACGAAAGTTAGCAACCGAATTAAATTCGGTTGCTATTTAGCAACGAAATCTTATTTCGGTTGCGAATTAGCAACGGAATATGGTTTCGGTTGCTATTTAGCAACGGAATATTAATTCCGTTGCTATTTTCCGTTGAAAGTGAAAATTAGCAACCGAATAAATATTCCGTTGCTAATTTAGCAACGGAATACTTTTTCCGTTGCTATTTTCCGTTCCAAAATTTATCCGCCATTTTTTCGCCTTTTATAGTTCAGAAAAAGGTAAAATTTCTTAAATGCCCCTAATTTAGCAACGGAATCGAATTCCGTTGCTAAATAGCAACGGACTATGAATTCCGTTGCTATTTAGCAACCGAATTAGAATTCCGTTGCTAAATTTCAGTTTCAACGAAAGTTAGCAACCGAATTAAATTCGGTTGCTATTTAGCAACGGAATCTTATTTCGGTTGCTAATTAGCAATGGAAATTATATTCCGTTGCTAAATAGCAACGGAAATTATATTCCGTTGCTAAATAGCAACGGAATATGGTTTCGGTTGCTATTTAGCAACGAAATATTAATTCCGTTGCTATTTTCCGTTGAAAGTGAAAATTAGCAACCGAATAAATATTCCGTTGCTAATTTAGCAACGGAATATAAATTCCGTTGCTATTTAGCAACGGAATACTTTTTCCGTTGCTATTTTCCGTTCCAAAATTTATCCGCCATTTTTTGCCGCGTTAATTAGCAACGGAATTCAAATTCCGTTGCTAATTTTCGTTGCTAAATATTGGCGCCATAAATTCCCTCCACTTTTAGCAACGGAAGCTAACCAACATTTTTTCGGTTGCTAATTTTATAAAATTCAACCAATTTTAGCAACGAAAACTCTTTTCCGTTGCTAAATAGCAACGGAATTGTTTTTCCGTTGCTAAATTAGCAACGGAATCAATTCCGTTGCTATTTTTCCGTTGCTATTTTAAGAATTTCTTGTAGTGTTTCATCAAAATAAATATTTTTATTTGTTTTTGTTTAAAAGGAGTGGTTCGATAATTAGGAGAATTCTAGTTTAGAAATGAAATAAAATTATTTATTGTATCCTATGCATGTATAAAGTGATTTGATATTATGCTAAATGCCTGATTATTTGGGATATGAAATTTAAGTAATTCTTTTTCATTATAACGATTGGATTCAACTATGCCAATAGAATGTTTGGTAAACAACTTGAATATCAAGGAATTCATGAAAAAAGAGATAAAGATTTCTTAAATTACAATGAGAGTTACACAGTTTATTTAAAATTTTGTTCAGTAACGGTTTTTGAAATATCTATCTTCCTTTTAACATAAAATATATATATATATATTTTAAGACTCTGCTTGAAATGAATAAATTTCATAAAATTTTATAAAATTTATTTGTAATTTCAATTTTTAATGTTTGGAATGCAAAAAGAAAAAAAAAGAAATTTAATTCCATGAAATTCATTATATTTTTACCAAATTCCATCAAAATAAGTGCAATTCGCAAATAAATTTCTTATTTTTAAGGAGTCAAATTTTAAAATATCATAATACCCTTATTGTAGTGTATATACTAAATTGTTATTTTCAAATTTTATCACTATATTCTACTCATATATATATATATATATATATATATATATATATATATATATATATATATATATATATATATATATATATATATATATATATATAATACTTTTTTGTGCATATATTTTTGAAAATAACAATTTAGTGTTTATTTTTTAAAATCAATTTTTATTGATTTTTAAAGATATAATTATTTTTTAATTATAAAAACCTAAAACTTAATTTTTTTGAATTAAAATGAGTACTTTAGTTAGTTCTAACTGAATTATGGATAAATTTATTTAATTGAAATGCTATACAAATATTAGAAATCTAATATTACTACATTTTAAATTAATAAAATTTTGATGGTAAATTGACTCAAAAGCCAAGAAGAATATTATTTTATTATAATAGATCACTTATATGTTATAAACTTGATTTAATGCTAAAAATATCTGTAATTTATCCCATAAATATAAAATTAATTTGATGGCATGTAAATTCTATCTAATTATTTTCTTATTATTGAGAGTTATTATCGAAAAAAGTATCAAAATTGACATTGAGAATATTTTAGAAAATAAAATAGAAATTTTTATTCATTTATTTCAAGTATAAAATTAAAAAATTCATATTCAATTATATATTTTAGCTGTTTTATTCCAAGTATAAGAATTCATTTATAAATAAATTCCACATGAAATTCATTTGTAAATGAATTTTACGATTTCAATTCTTTTATTACAAGCAAATTCTAACAAAACAAAATTTTCTTCTTGTTAAAGATGGTATATGGTCAATACACAAATCAAAAATAAAAATGAAAATGCCTTCCGCATAAATAGTAAATTTCCAGACATCTAAAAGATAAATAGAAAAAAAAAAATTCATGTATATGGTTATTATAAGAATATGATTTGGTATACACGCATTTGAGTTCAGATCGTGCATATTTTATTGATCAACAATCCAAATATGTGCACATTAAATTACTACTTATTATTGTAAGTATTTATATTAATTTATATTAAAGTATATATAAATCATTTAGAGGTGCACGTTTGGAGCTCTATGTTTAAAAAAAAAAAAAAAATACTTGCTAATACAATCCATTTCTGTTGGCATCATCATTCCACTCAAGGCATTTTTCTTAATGCAAATTAAAATTTTATTAAGAAAATAAAAAATTAATTTACTGTGCGGTATAAATAAAATTTTAAAGTATAAAAAATACATAAAATTACTAAAATATATTTTTAAATTTAATCAATGAAAACAGTAAATGATAATAATATGCCATCAATAATATAATTTTCAACAGAAAATTCAATCCACCTGTTGTAAATAGAAAAACTACACACCCACTTTCCAGTTTTCACACAAAAGGAACATTTTTCATTCAAGAAAAAGGAAAATTTTCATAGAAAAAAATAACAACCTCCACATTTAAAAGACAAATTTACATAACAAAAATTTATATTGTATTTAATATTAGCTAAATGTATTAGATTTAAAAAACAAACATAAATAAAATATAAACAAATATGAATATAAAATGTAAAATTAAAATTAAAAAGAGGAAAAAAAATCCAAACACGGTTTAAGTTTAAATAGGTTAGGTTCAAACTCGAAAAGATTTAATTACTCAAATAATATTTTTTTTCTTCTCTTTTTGGGAGAAGATCACCGAACAATATCATCTCATTATTACTTTAATATGATATATTACAATAGGACTTTAAGGGAAATTATAAAGTATTTGATAGGGGTGAGGAAAAAAAATCATATAATTAACCGTAAAATCGATCGAAAATCGAATCAATTTTTATGTTTAAGCAATTCGATGGACTCGATTACGATTTTTAATTTTTATATTTTTTTAATGGTTACGATTTAGATTTTTAACCGTTAGCCCACGGTTAACCAATTCATATATATATATTTTTTTCAATTTTTTCTATTTTTCTCTAAAATTTACATAAAATAATATTTTAAAATATATTTTTATTTTTACACCTTAATTTTTTATATTTTTCAATAAAATTTATATAATACTTTAAACTAAATTTGTATTATGTCATTCTTTTAATTATATAATAATATTTAATATAGTATTCGATTAACTTTTTATATATATATTTTTTATCATATATTGGTGTTCATATTTTATTTAATAGCATTTAATTATATTTTTTTATATTTTAGAGTTTATGTTATAATATTTAATATTATTCAAAATTTTATTTGACTTAAAATCAAGCATATTATAATTTTCAACAAATATAAAATCTATTTTATAATATTAGCTATTAATCTATATAACATGAATTTTGACTAGCAAATTATGTTTGTTTTATAATTTTTATATTAAATTACTTTACATATTTGAAATTTAATTGAAATTTATCAATATTTTTTAATAATTTTATGTTATAAATTTTAATGATTAACTGAAAAATATTAATTAATCAAACTAAAAAATTGAAAACAATAAACTGATTAATCAAATACAATGAACTGATTAATAATTAATAATTTTAAAAAATTAATATTAATATATTAATTAATTTTTTGTTAATATACTGATTAACTAGTCCACGCTCAGCATTAATATTTAATGGAATGCAACAGAGTGTTTGGTCAAATCCTTGAACCGACTTAATTAATAAAGAACAATTTGCATCCAGACGGACCGAGAGTAAGGGAGGACTAGTTTTGGCTTTTATTTTTAATAATTTCTAAATTAATTAATAGTTTAGGGTTGAAAATGCAAAATAACGTGGAAGTTTAAGGCCGATTTTAATAAAACTTCACCTAACAGTTTACTACATCAGGACTGGTAGGTTTAAAGACTCCAAATTAGACCAAACCCTTGTAAAAAATTATTTGTCCCATTAATGTTAATATTACAGATATGTATTAAACATGTATTGCAATTTGCAACTGCAGATATTATTTTGAATCAAGATTTTGGATCTAATTGAAAAAAAAAAAAATCGATATTACTCAAGATTTTTTATGAGTTGGTGGATTTTATATATAGCATACTATTGTTTTTGCTTTAAATGCAAATATTACCTCTCAAAATGTTATTTGTCTTCTAATGAAATTTTATGTTTATTTGTAAAGATTTATAGTAATTGATAATAACTTGTAAAGATCTTGTCTTCATTTTATAAATTACTTTTGCATGAGATACTTGTGTATCTAATGATGCCTTATGATTTGGTATATAATTTTTATGTGAAATTAATAGTTTCTACGATTAACAGTTAATTGAATGTAAGCACTGATAATTATTTTTGTTTTTAAAAAATCAAAATTATGAATTATTATTTCTAGTTCCTCGAACTCCCATGTCGAATGTGCTAATTGCTTCTTTGCTCAATAAAATAAAATTATTTATAACATATTAATTTTCTCTACCATGAGAATCAGTAAGATATTTGAAGACAGCCCACCCATTAAGCAAGTCAATTTCTTTATTAACTGGGAGGTTAATTTGAAATCTGTGATTATGCTGCAAATGCAGTTTATAGATTACAGCTTCATGTGACCATATTTATTGTACGAATATGTTTCTTTTTAATTCATAAATATAAATAATAATTTTGTATTTTGTTAAAAATTCATAATTGATGGGGGACATATTTGTGGTAATCTAATATTATTGTAAAATATGCCGGAAGTTACAAATTTACAAACTGTTAGTCAAATTAATTTCCACGAGTTACATGTTTTGTTTTGCTCTTTGATGTGATTTTTTTTGGCAAACGGAAAGATGTGATTGAATACTTACTCAACCATCAAAAAACATACCATCTTTTTATATATTTATTTATTATATATATAGTATCTGTTAAATAGAAATTTGATATATGTGCACATAATGTCAAATTCATATTAGTTGTTAAGTTAATTTAAAACGCGTTACCGGCAAATTTGCATTTAGGAAGTAGTAACTACTTCCACTTTTCTCTCTTTATGAAATTTCAATTTTCAGGTTTTTTAAACTATTACTTTTTAATAAGTTATTCTTTAAATTAATTAAATGTAAATTATCTTTGAAATTAATAAAAATATAAAGCAAAAATGTTATATATTTAAATCCAAAAACGATTGGATTGGATTTCAAATGTATTATGCATCATAATATATTCGAATTGAATACTTGATTACATTTTATTAATATAGGTGTTACAGTTTGTGACTACTTCCTTTCTTCTTCTTCTTCTTCTTCATCTTTTTTTTCTTTTTCAAATTTTATTTTTGTTATAGAATAAACATGAATGGCTAGCTCTAAACTTTTGAATTGCAGGTAAGGTTTACTTGATATAGAAGATGTGCAGTGCAGTATTTGCTTATGCAAAATGCTTATTTTTATTTTGAACTCAAATGCTTTTTTCATATAAAAAGATGTAGTACAATTTTTCAAACAATTTTTCAATTTGTGCTTAGGAGAAAAGATGTAGCACAAAGGTTGAAAGAATTTTTATAAAAATTAAAAATAATAACAAGTAGAATAAAAACTTGAGCTTTAAAAAAAAAAATCTTGAGCTAGACATCAGGATCTGACTGTTAGATGTCTCTGTTAAGTATTTAACTCTACTTGAAAGTCAAATGTGTTAACAAAACTCTGAATTTCAGACCAGCAACTCCCTTAACACCTAAGTAATTTGTTATTCCTATCAAAATTTTATATATCTGAAAAAAAAAGCCCTAATTAATTTGTACAATTTTTAACTGCCAAAAATACCCTTCTATTTCTCCTAATCGGTACTTCCCATCAAATTCTATTTTGGTCATTAAAACATAAATTATCCTTTTGCCTTTTCTCCAAAGGTTTTTCAATAATTTAAAGTCAGAAAAAAATTAAAAAAAAAATTAAGAAAGAAAGAAACTGATGCAAAATGTGGTCTGACTGGTAGGCTGGAGGGACAAGATTTACAGCTTATATACATTAGAAATCAAGCAAAGAAGATTATCATTACCAACTCAATTGGAGAAAAATGGGTTACCAAAAAACCCATTTGATTTTAATTTTATCGGTCGTAGCTCCATTAACTTGTCTCTGTTTTAGTCTTCCAAGTGAGTATTCAATAGTGGGAAATGACCTTCATGAACTACTCTCAGAGGAGAGAGTTAAAGAACTGTTTCAGCAGTGGAAAGAGAATCACAGAAAGGTTTATAAACATGCAGAGGAAGAAGAAAAAAGGCTGCAGAATTTTCTAAGGAATTTGGAGTTTGTAGTGGAAAAAAATGCGAAGAAAAATTCGGGTCCGGGTCCTACCGTTGGATTGAACAAGTTTGCTGATTTGAACAATGAAGAGTTTAAGCAAAGGTTTTTATCAAAAGTGAAAAAACCAATCAAGAAACAGAGAAATGTGATCACTACTAGGCAGAGAAATTTGCAGGGTTGTGATGCTCCTTCTAGCTTGGATTGGAGGAAGAAGGGAGTTGTTACTCCTGTTAAAGACCAAGGAGATTGTGGTAAGGTCTTCTTTTCATTTTTTTTTTTGTTGATTAAATTTTTTTCCTGTTATTATTATTCTTATCATGTTTTGACCTTTTACTGCCTTTCTGGAATCTGTTGGCATAAATTTATAGGATAGTTCTTGCTTTTCTTATTTGATGGTAACTAACTAACTAATCATTAGTTCTTTAATTAATATATGGTATACTTTTTGGCTCACAAAACCTTTTTTTTTCTTTTTAATATACATGTATGAGCAGGAGATTATTACCAAAAAATACTTCATTTGATAGTAAAAACTGTTTCTCTTGACCATCCATTTATCAGAAAAATGAAAACAATTTAATTTGGATTAAAATGGTAATTGCAGGTAGTTGTTGGTCATTTTCTTCGACTGGAGCAATGGAAGGAATAAATGCAATAGTAACAGGAGACTTAATAAGCCTTTCAGAGCAAGAACTTATGGATTGTGATACAACCAAATTATGGATGTGATGGAGGTTATATGGACTATGCTTTTGAATGGGTTATTGACAATGGTGGTATTGACACTGAAAGTGATTATCCTTACACTGGTGTTGATGGTACCTGCAACACTACCAAGGTTTCTCCTTTTCCTACTTTTCTTCAAACCCTTTTAGAAAGATCACTTTCTTTTGTCTCATTTATGTGTTTTTCTTAAGTTTAGGAGGAAAGAAAAATTGTCTCCATTGATGGGTACGAAGATGTAGAAGAATCAGACAGTGCTCTCTTGTGTGCTACTGTCCAGCAGCCTATTAGTGTGGGTATGGATGGTTCTGCTATTGATTTTCAGCTTTATACAAGTGTAAGTTTCGGTCTTTCATTTAATGAACTAACATATTTTAAGGGACTTTAATATATTAGGGAGTTTGATTTGATTTCATCAGGGGATTTATGATGGCGACTGCTCCAGTGATCCTAATGACATTGATCATGCTGTTTTGATTGTTGGTTACGGATCTGAAGATGGTGAAGATTATTGGATTGTCAAGAATTCTTGGGGCACAGAATGGGGAATGGAAGGATATTTCTATTTGAGAAGAAACACTGATTTGTCATATGGTGTTTGTGCTGTAAATGCAATGGCTTCTTATCCAACTAAAGAATCTTCTGCGCCATCTCCTACTAGTCCTCCATCACCGCCTCCACCACCTTCACCTCCTCCGCCACCACCAACACCAGTTCCTCCGCCTCCATCTCCTACGCCTTCCGAATGTGGTGACATCTCCTATTGTCCAAGTGATGAAACATGTTGCTGCCTTTTCGAAATATTCGATTTCTGCTTGGTCTATGGTTGCTGTCCGTATGAGAATGCTGTTTGCTGTAGTGGCACTGAGTATTGCTGCCCCAGTGATTACCCGGTTTGCGACATTGAGGAAGGGCTCTGCCTTCAGGTAAGAATTCATAGTCCTTGACAATTAGGCCTTCCCCCTTTTTATAGCAGTAGCAGTATATGTGATAATTTTGCCTGTAATGATGTATCAGAGCAAGGGAGATTACTTGGGAGTAGCTGCGAAAAAGCGGCATATGGCTAAGCATAAATTCCCCTGGAGTAAGCCACAGCAAAGCAAAAAGGAAGCAGCATACCATCCTCTCATGTGGAAGAGGAACCCTTTCGCTGCAGCACTCTGAAAAGGCGAAAAATTGTGGAATGCATTGAGAATTTAAAGGTTGTTTTTTAAGTGTGGTTTAATTAGTGAATCCTGCTACAAGCATATGGTTTTGATAATCAAGTAAGTGCATGTAGCAGACAAAAACAGAAGAAGAATTGGGTGGTCAACAGAATAGTAATTTGATTTGTCATTGGAGACTGTTGGTAATTTATTTCTTATGGCTTGTAGTTTTTCTCAAGCCATGTTCAGTGTTGTCATCGAGTATATGCATTATACTTTGCTACATCTACATGGGTTATAAAATAAGTAATTATTCTGTTTACAGTTTTTCCATTCCAAATCCAGAAAATTAGTATATCCCGTCCGTGCTACAGTATTCTACTCAAGAAGAGCAATGGATCACACTTTTAGTAACTTCTTGGAGATTTGGAGAGTAGAAATAAGCAGAGAAATAAGGAACAAAATTCCATTCTTAAACCAGAATTTTCTTCTTTTTCTGCAGAAATGTATTACAGAAATAACTCTTGAAATCTCACTTTTCTTTAACTAATTTTCTATACAAAGGACAGCTCACAAAACTCTACTGAAAAGTGAATACATAAACGGGATAGAGAATGTGGCTCTTAGTCAATTACTATCCTACCTAAAGCCATACTTTTACCATTCTTTCAACAAAAAATCTCTGGAACTTCCAACGTAACTCAGTACGTACTCTTCAAACTAGATACGTCTCCTGCTGATTTTCTTTTTTGCATAATTTGTCAAGTACATCTACTGAGCAATAAAATCTTGACAAAAATAGGGTGATAAGGGTCCAAGACGACTTGTTTGAAGCAGCTAATTAACTGTTTCAGAACACCTAATATAGTGCATTCCAGAATTGACGAACAAGACATAGTCTTAAACTAAGGAATACGGTGAAGAACATGATAACTTGCTCTTTATATCATTCTATATATACATTCTTTTTAGCATAATTTGACAACTACATCTACTGAGCAATAAAAGCTTGACAAATATAGGGTGATAAGGGTCCAAGACGACTTGTTTGAAGCAGCTAATTAACTGTTTCAGAACACCTAATATGGTGCATTCCAGAATTGACGAACAAGACATGACTTAGTCTTAAACTAAGGAATACGGTGAACAACATGATAACTTGCTCTTTATATCATTCTATATATATATATATATATATATATATATATAGGTCTTGGCCAAGTTCATATAGCACCGAAACAAATGTAGAGAGATTAAGCTATGATGAGGACATCGACACACTTTAATATTTCCAATACGTGCTCATTTTCCTTTATCTTCTTGCTATTTCATTTTCAATTCATCTTGTTTTCCTTTGCCTACCATTATGAAGAGTGCTCTGCCTTGTTGCAGTTCAAGGACAGCTTTATAATTAACAAGTCTGCTTCTCCTGACTTTCGTGCCTATCCGAAGCTTGGTTCATGGAGCTTGGGAGAAGAAAGTGATGATTGCTGCTTGTGGGTGGCATCGAATGTGAAGACAACACAAGGCATGTGATCAGTCTTGATCTAAGTAGCAGTTGTCTCTATGGTTCTATCAACTCCAGTAATAGCCTCTTCAAGCCTTTTCACCTTCAAGAACTCAATCATGCCTTCAATGACTTTAATTACTCTCAAATACCATCAACCTTTGCCAGTCTATCAAACCTAAGGTATCTTAACCTCTCCAATTCTTTATTTTCTGGCCAAATTCCATCAGAAATCTCTAAGTTGTCCCGGTTGTATTCCCTTGACCTGTCTTACAATTTTGATTCTTCTTATGAAAAGCTGCTGGAATTAGGAGAGACTTATTTCAGAAACATAATTCAAAATTGCACCAAACTAAAGCATCTTCATCTTGCCTATGTGAATATATCTTCACCATTACCTCCTACACTGGCAAATCTATCCTCATTGAAATCTCTCTATCTTAGCGATTGTGGATTGCACTGTGAATTTCCAATGACCGCCTTCAAGTTGCCAAACCTAGAGTTTCTTCAATTACCCCATAATCCAAATCTTTTTGGCCATCTACCTGAATCCCAGTGGGGTGGTCGGCTCAATTCATTTTGGATCACAAACACGAGTTTTACTGGTCGTTTACCATCTTCCATTGGGAACCTCTACACATTAGAGGTTTTTGATATTAGTTACTGCGAGTTTTTTGGTGTGATCCCATCTGAGCTTGGCAATCTTAGCAAGCTTGTTCAATTGAATCTTCGAGTAAATTCTTTTGCACTACCAGAACCTGGTTTCCTAGCAAATCTCACCCAACTAACCTACCTTTCACTCTATGCCATAAACATTGGCGGTGGATCATTGTCTTGGCTTGATAGTCTAACCAAACTTGGCTATCTCTGCCTCCAGAAAACCAATTTACACGGACAGATACCATCTTCTTTTTCAAATTTGACAAAACTTGCTTATCTATATTTGGCTGCTAATCAATTTAGTGGTGAAATTCCATCTTTTTTCTCCAATTTTACCCAGCTTGCATTTTTGGATATAGTTAATAATCAATTAACTGGTCAGCTCCCAAGACGGATCATGAATTTAACCCAATTAATTTACTTGCGCCTTGGATCAAATAAGTTGAAAGGATCTATTCCAGTATCTTCAATTTCAGGACTCAAAAAACTTTTGTATCCAAATCTTCGCTCGAACATGCTTCAAGGTCCACTTCCTATTCCAGCATCTTCCATGCTGCTATTTTCAGTCTCTAACAATTTTATTGAGTGGAGAAATCCCATCAGATATCTGCAAATTAACCTCTCTCAAAGGCACTTGATTTGTCAAACAACAACTTCACTGGAAGAATTCCACAATGCTTGGGAATTTTTAGCCACTCATTGACGATTTTGAACTTAGGGAGCAACAGTTTGAGAGGCGGACTTCCTGAAACATGGAGAAAGACAAGCAAGTTAAGGGTGATTAATATGGCTCAGAACAAGCTGTGTGGACAAATACCTGGACAATTGGCCAACTGTTTGATGCTGGAGAGTCTTGATCTTGGATCCAATCGACTCAATGATACTTTCCCCTTCTGGTTGGGAGATCTCCCACACTTAAAAAGGCTCATTTTGCGATCGAATGAGCTCCATGGCAAGAGTAGGAGATGTGAATCTAATTCCACATTTCCGAAGTTGCGATGTCTTGATGTTTCCTCCAGCAATCTCACCGGCGAGTTGCGCGCCTTCTCAATGCTTTTCAACTGGAATTCGATGAATGTTGTTAAAGTGGAGCATTTGGCAAACATGGAAGTAGATGCAGGTGTTGATGTTGCTCGATTCATGTTTAATGATCGCGCTGTGTTTCCTGATCATTATGATTATTTGATGGTCATGACAAACAAAGGTGGGATAAAGATGAACTATGAAAGGGTGATAGAATTTTTCACAGACAATGATCATGAGACTCTATACACTTCCATTGACTTCTCCCGCAACAAATTCCAGGGAGAGATACCAGAGATGATTGGGAATTTGAAAGGGCTTTCTATTCTCAACCTATCCAACAATATTCTCTTTTGTTGAATCTCATCATCCATCACAAGTTCAAAAAGCCTTCAAAAGCTAGATTTTTCTCACAACAAGCTGTTTGGATCGATCCCTAGACAGATATTGCAACTCACTTCCCTTGAAACCTTTAACGTGTCTTATAATAATCTTACAGGGCCTATCCCTGAAGGCAATCAATTTGATATGTTCGAAGAGAGTTGTTTTGAAGGTAACCCAAGACTTTGTGGGAAGAGATTGTCCAAAAAATGTGACAAACTTGTGGCCTCTCAAGTTCCACGGTTCAATCAAGATGAAGGCTCGGGGCCCCAATTCCAAATTGACTGGAAGATATTCCCAATGGGGTTCGGATGGGGGCTGATAATTGGAATGCTCATAGGCCACAAAGTATTCACAAGAAAATCTCAATGGTTTCGAAGGACTTTTGGGTTAAATCAGCAACCACGACAAGGAAAGAATGCAAGGAGGGCAGATCACCACAGAAGGTAGCTAAGACCAGCGTTGTTTTTACAAGTTATAAACAGGAAAGATAAACTCATGTTTGAAGTATAGCAGTCGGAACAAATCAAAGAATGAAGAGATGATAAATAAAAAATAGATGGATATCAAATTGTTTAGAAATTGCTGAGTGGTAATTGTTTGTGAAAGTATATTTGAAATTAGATTATGAAATCATCCTCAGATAAATATTTCAGTTGTGCACATGAAGCTATTCGAGTTTATCTGACGATCCATTTCTTTTGGATTTCTTTAACCAGCCCAATAATGAAAGCTCTATTAGTATGAAGGGATATTTTCATTTCTACGTACCTTTTCTTCATCTATTTTTAAAAATATCAATTTCACTAAAAACAAAAGATTTTATCTATGATAAAAATTTTATTATGCTAATATTTTTTATTTTTTATTTTTATTGTCTTTTAAGACCATTTCTAATAGTAATTAATATTGTTCTAATTTTTTATATTAATTTTTTTTTCTGTATTTTATGTAATGATACTTCTCTAAAATTTTCTGAAATACCATCTTGAAATTGATATTGATTTTCATTATTATATAATGCTTCTATTTATTCGTTCATTTCTCCTATTATTTTGTTAATATTTTCTATAAAAGATAAATTTAACAAACTTAAGTATTCTTCAAATTTTTCTATTATACTTGTCATTTTACTTATTTATTTAATAAAATTTGTAAATTTTGTTTAAAAAATTTTAGATCATCTATTAATAATTTTATTATATTTGATTTGCATTTATTTTCTTTAAATAATTAATTCTTTTAATTATAATTGTTATATATTTTTATTTTTCTATAACTTCTTTGTTATAATTCATTTATACTTCTTCTAATTTTATACTAGCTATATTTATATCTTCCTTTTTTTTTTCTAATTCTACTTCTAATTCATTTTTTACTGTAATCAATTTCTTTTTTATTTTTTGTAGTCTAGGTATTCTATAATCTTCCCTAATATTATTTATTTCTATATATAAACATTCATTCTTTAGTTTTCTTACTTTTTCTTTGTAATATCTTATTTTTTCCGAGATTTCATAAAAATATTTTAATATTTTATCTATTGTTTCTTTTATAATTAAAATTATTAAATTAGTCATTTTATTTATTTTTAAGCCAATATAAAATTACTACTATAGGCTCTAATACCAATTATCCTCGAAATTCGTTACGGATCGTTAAACAGAAATAATTTTAAAAATGAATTTTATTTTTATTCTTGTTTAATTTTCTTATTTTTATTTTATTCAATTGAAGGTACGTGACAGAAGTCCATGATAACTAAGTTATCCTTTGAAAATCAGTAGCCCGCAGATCTATTTTGCAACCAGTATACCTTTCAATAAATTTTAATTTCTTCTTTTTCTTATTTCTCTATTATTATTATTTGTAATACCATTTATTTCTTGACAAGTTTCTATTATTTATGATATTATTGTAATTTTTACATAATTATCTTTGTATAAATTATCTATGATATGTGCCATTAAATTATTAACAAAATTAGAAGCTCCTATTATATCTAAATTTTGTTGAAAATTATGATTTATATTATTTTTTACCATGTTCATATCCTTTATTACTTGATTTATTTCTATTTCTTCACTCAAATCTTTTGAATTATAATAATTAATTATATTCATCCTAGAGGTATCCTATTTATTATGTTTTTTAACATTCAAATTCTTGATTTATTAACTCTACATATATGTTAAACTTTCTATTCTTTATTCTATATTATATGTAGGACTTAATTTAAAATTTTCTATAAATCTTTTTATTTTTTCTTCTCTTTTTAATTGTTCTTTTTAATTGATGATTATATTTATATATATCATCTATATTTGTTTGTAGATCACTAACTTGTTATTTTAATATTTCCATTAAAATTTAAGAAATTCAAACAATTTCATGTTTAAAAAGTATTCTTTCTTTTCACCTTTTCCTTAGCATGTAAAATTCCAGAATAAGAAATAGAATTGAAAATTATAATCATAACTAACAGAGATCAGGGTTTCGATATACCTTTTAAATCTCCTTTAGGGATCCACTATGCTTCCTTCAATGCTGCTAGACTTCTGTTATCAATGATTTCTTATAACAGTTCATCCGTAGACTGTTGACGTTTTGGGCTAAGCTGAGTTCTCCAATCTTGTACTCTTCTGCCCTATTTTCAATTAAACATAGGATTGGTAACACCAGGAAATACTAATGAATAATATTCAGTTAGCAACAAAGATGTAGACATGTGAATTTGCTGATGAGAATTTGTGGTATATGAGGAATCTGACTCCCTTAGTTTATCGAAAATAATTTTCTATATTTTTTACTGGATTGCAATTGCTAAATACTAAGGTTACTCGGAAAGAATGATTTCTAAAATTAGAATTCCATTTCTTGAAAGATTTTTACAAAAAAGATAGGCAGGCTAAAAGCTTTGAGAGTAAGCTTAAGCTTGGGTTTTTCGGCTGTGCCTCCTACTGATACATAAATGGATTTTTATAGAGGTTGCACCCTTCCTCTATAGCATTATTGAACTACATTATTTCAATCTATTATTATTCTATTACATCATTGCTTACATCAAAGTTTATGTCGTTTTTCTTTAATTATTTCTTGATTTTCTTCAAAGGGGATCCTACTCCACTAAACTTTATCTCAAACTTCCCAAACTTTTGCTTTCGGCTAGAGATTCTTTTTTATCAATTTTCTAAAAAGTTGTTTGGTCATTTCTGCCATTGGTAGACTGCCTTTAATTATTGTATCCAAGTATCCTCCAAGAAGATATTTTTGATGCCATTCTGTAGCAGGATTGGTGACAAGGATATTATCTTGAAAAATAGTGTGATATTTTTTTTATTATCTATCAAAATTTCTCTTGATCCTCGAATGTTTTTTTCAATGTTTTTCATCCTAATTTCTGGGATGTTTTTGAAAATTAATGGATGTAAATTAAAATTCTTCTGTTCTTCTGAAATAATTTCTTGCATAATAGTGCCTATTCTAATGAAAGTTTATGTGGAAATTTTTATATTTTTAACACCATCTTATTCAGGAATAATGCTAAAAACACGGACATATATTTTATTTAATTTAGTGATTCCATTAAAAATCTCAATTTAAGACTTAATGGTTGCTGGTAAATGCTGAATTTATTCTAAATTTTCCCCAAGGTATATGGTATGAATAAGTCCAAAACGATAGAGTTTTTGAACTATTCTTAGTTTTGCTCCCTTTTTTATGATTGCATTATTGTAGATGCCATTGATCGGAATAGTACTAATTCCAATTGCATTAGTAATCTTTGCTAAATATTATAGAGCTTTAAAAAAGTTTGCTTCCCATTGCTTCTGAATTTCTAAATTATTGATTTGAGATCTTTCATCATCATTCCATTGCTGAGATGATAATGAAATATCTCTGGGAGTTACCAATCGAGAATTAATATTTTCAATTGAAGCAGTTCCCATTTTTCTTAAATTCACTTCCTGAGATAATTTCGGACTGTTCAAAAATTGAACATAACGTATAATCATCATATTTTTCAAAATTTTTTGCTCTATTTCTTTCTTAGCTGTAGTGCCAAGAATAGTCATTTTCTGTGAACTAGTATTTTCTTCCGTATATTCCTTTTGATGCAAAAGCATTTGTGCATAATTCATTAAAATTTGACTAATCTCATTATCTATTTCTAGAATACAAGATATAGTCTTTTCATAGATTCTATTACTTGCTTTTTCTTTGCAGTTAGTTTACAAACTCTTTCTATGTTTCTCTCTATTAAATATTTATTCCTGTAAGAAAATGGTTAATCTTTGAAGATTTATGGAACAAAAGATTTTCTATTATCTCAATTACACCTTAAAATAATGATACAAGGGTATATTTATAGGTATACCAGTAGTAAAAATAAAAAAATACCATTATACCCTTAATTACAAGCTAACTAACAAAATAGGTTAACCAACACTCCCCCTCAAGTTGGTGCAAAAATATTACACATGTCCAACTTGCAAACTATGGCATGAAAAGCTCGACTACCAAGTCCTTTTATGAAAATATCAGCTAATTATCTGTCCAACGTTACATGAAATAGGCTTGAAATACCGTCAGATAATTTTTCTTTGATGACGTATCGATCAATTTCGATATGTTTTGTCCTGACATGTTGAACTGGATTATGAGCAATACTGATTGCAGCTTTGTTGTCACAATACAAAAATAGTCTATATTTTTCAGCCAAATTCAACTTTGCTAATAACTTATGCAACCATAACAACTCACAAATACCTTAAGTCATAGCTCTATATTCTGCCTCTACACTCGATCTTGCAACTACAATCTGTTTCTTACTTCTCCAAGTGACTAAGTTACCTTCCACAAATTTACAATAACCAGAGGTGGATCTTTAATCATCTAAAGAACCAGTCCAATCTGCATCTGTAAAGGCTTCAATTTATAGATGACCATTTTTTAAAAAAAGAAAACTTCTTTCCGGTGTTGATTTTAAATACCACAAAATACGAAAAACAGTCTGCTGATGAGATTCTCTAGGATCATGCATAAACTGACTCACCAAGCTAATAGCATAGGTAATGTCTGGTCTGGTGTGAGATAGATAGATAAGTCTACCAACAAATCTTTGATATCTGCCCTTATCAACTAATCCTTTAGTTTCTGTTTGCAACTTATGGTTACTTTCAATTAGTGTATCTGTTGGTTTGTATCCCAACATACCAGTTTCATCCAAAAGATTCAGAACATATTTTCTCTTAGAAATAAAGATCCCTTTAGTTGATTTAGAAACTTCAATTCCCAAAAAATATTATAGCTTTTTAAGATTCTTGATTTCAAACTCTCGAGTCAAGAGCTTCTTTAGCTAAACCATTTCTTCGTTATCATCCACTGTCATCACTATATCATCAATATAAACAATGAGAAGAGTCATATTACCCTTAGAGCATCTCATAAAGAGGGTATGATCAACATTACTTTGTTGATAACCAAAAGATATCATGGCTTTGCTAAATCTGTCAAACCAAGCTGTCGGAGATTGTTTCAACCCATACAAGGCTTTTTTCAGTCTACACACCTTCCCTTGAGTTCTCTCATCATCAAAACCAGGAGAAATCTCCATATAAACCTGTTCTTTCAGGTCCCCATGGAGAAATGCATTCTTCACATCAAATTGATGCAAATCCTAATCCAAGTTAGCTGCACAGGATAGCAAGATTCTAATTGTATTCATTTTAGCAACAGGTGAAAATGTCTCCTGATAGTTAACTCTGTAAGTCTGGGTGAATTCCTTTGCCACTAATCTAGCTTTGAATCTTTCAATTGAACCATCAACTTTGCATTTTATTGTGAACACCCACTTACAGCCAACTAACTTTTTGTCTGGAGATGCAACTAGTTCCTAGGTTTCATTTTTAGAGAAAGCTTTCATTTCTTTAACCGTAGCTTCTCTCCACTTTGGATCCTTGATAGCTTATCTCCAATCCTGTGGAATAGATATAGAGGAAAGAGACCAGGCAAAGACTCTATAGGAGGGAGACAAAGAATCATAAGAGATAAAGTTAGAGATAGAATATTTTTTACATGACCTTAGCCCTTTTCTTTGTACATTGGGCAAATTTAAATAAAAATCAAAAAATAACTCACCCGAGGATTTTGGCAGTGTAGAATGCATGATGGTTTCTTCAGACCTATTCTTCCTCGAGTATCTCAACAAGTCAAGTCTATCTAAATGACTAACAATATTCTCCTCCCCCTGAACATCAACATTCTCCTCCCCCTGAACATTAACATTTTGCTCCCCCTGTACATCAACCATATTCTCTTCCTGAACAACAATCTCTTCATTCTCCCCTTGAACAAGATCATGAGATGGCATGGGTACATTTATCACCACTTCTTTACTACTCTCTCCTTGTAGAGGTGATTGTGTAATGCCAAAATAAGGTTTAGACTCCCAAAAAGTAACATTCATACTCACATAAAATTTTTTAGATTGAGGATGATAGCACTTGTATCCCTTTTGAGTTGGAGAACATCCAACGAACACACATTTTCAGTGCTCTCGAATCTAATTTCCTAGCATTTCTAGTATGA
The DNA here is from genome assembly GCA_037975025.1 of Excoecaria agallocha. NCBI lineage: Eukaryota > Viridiplantae > Streptophyta > Magnoliopsida > Malpighiales > Euphorbiaceae > Excoecaria > Excoecaria agallocha. Next base: position 34,857,680 of record CM075810.1, on the reverse strand, counting down.
ACAAAACAAACACACCCAAAAATCTTTGGTGGAACAGTATAGCCAGTTTTCCTAGTTAAGACTTCTACAGGAGTCCTAAAGTTGAGAGCTTTGAGAGGCATTCTATTAATAAAATAGGCAGCTACTAGTACAGCATCCCCCCAATATGACTTTGGAACATGCATAGTAAACATAAGAGATCTAGCAACTTCTAACAAATGCCTATTTTTTTTCTTTTAGCTACACCATTTTGAGCACTAGTATAAGGACTACTAGTTTGATGAATAATTTCATTAGACTCCAAATAAGTACCAAACCTGCTATTCATATATTCTATCCCATTATCATATCGTAAAACTTTTACTTTAGCATCAAATTAGGTATGAACTATTTTATGAAAAAATTGAAAATAGGAGAAAACATCACTCTTTACCTTAATCAAATACACCCAAGTCATTCTAGTATAACAATCAATAAAAGTAACAAATCATCAATTTTCAGACAAAGAAGCAACTTGTGTAGGCTCCCAAATATCAGAATGAACAATCATAAATGACTCACTGGTTTTATTATCACTCAAAGGATAAGAATTTTTAGTATGTTTAGCATACTCACAAGCATCATAAGATAACGAATCAAACCGAGTTCTAGCAAATAAACTAGGATATAGTTTTTCTAAAACAAAAAATGACGGATGCCCTAATCGTCTATGCCACCGAATGATCTCCTGGTTGACATCTTGATACCCCCCAAAAAGAGCCAAATCTTGACTATCTTTCAGCATATATAAGCCATCATGCTCTCTACCACTGCCAATCCTCTTTCCTATTTGAAGATCCTGAAAGATACAATAATCAGCAAAAAATTCAACCTTATAGTTAAGAGTTTTAGTGATAGCAATGACAGATAAAAGATTGATAGGAAATTAAGAAACATGAAGAACAAAAGATAATTTAACATTAGGAGTACAGACAGCAGAACCTGTCCTGAAAATAGGGGTTAAAAACCCATCAGCCACCCTGACACTATCCCTTTTTAAACAAGAAGAGAGTTAAAAAAGTATTTAGAAAAGCCTGTCATATGTCTATTCGCACCAGAATCAATAATCCATGAGTTATGATGAGAAAAAGTAGTACCTAACTTAACCAAATTAGAGGTAGCACTGAAGGAAGGATTAAACTGAGACAGGAGACGCCTGAAATGTAAAATTTCATCAGAAGAGAGACTTTCAACTGAAGCTGACTCCTTAGATGATTCTACTATTTCTAACACATGTACTTAAGCCCTTGTTGGATTAGCTTGTTTTCCCCCATGGCCCTTACAAGATCTCTCATGCAACTTCCAGTAAGTCTCTTTAGTATGCCATGGCTTACCATAGTAATCACAGTGCAAATGATCTTTATCAGAGAGAGTACATTTTGGTTGCTCAAGAGAGAAATGGGCAGTTAAACCCGACTTCTCATTAGGTGCAGTATAAAACATAGCACTTCTCCTGGTCTCTTTCTGCTGAATTAAAGAATATGCCTCCTCAAGAGAAGGAAAATGAGTTCTACCAATAACTTGAACTCACACTTGATCAAATTCAGGATTTAAACCAGCCAAAAAATCATAAACCCTCTCATTTTCAATCATCTTTTGAATCAGCATCGCATCATCAACACATTTTGCTTGAAAATCCTAATAATAATCCAGTTCCTGCCATAAACTACCCAACTCAGAAAAATAATATGAAACAGTAAGCTCACCTTATTTTATACCATGAACTTTGTTCCTAAACTTAAAGATTCGAGCATCATTTTTCATTTGAGATTAGGTGATTTTTGTAACTTTTCATATCTTCTCTGCAGTGTCAAGCAGTAAATACTGTCTAGAGATTTTAGGATGCATAGAATTCAGGAGCCAAGATATAATGTAACACCCGATAGCCGGACATTGGTCCGAATACCGGTGTCACACTACACTGCGGTGGTCCACAAATTATTATTAAATTATCCATCAGTAACATTCGATATTTTAACCATTAAGTCGTGGGTCCCACATTTTAAAATATCTTATTAATTAATCTACAGAAATTCGGACAGCATAACGGCTGAAATCCAAATTCTGCCTTCCTGCAATAGCTACAAAACACTCCCAAAATTGTTCACAAACATCCAACCCAACCTCCACAATCTATATAAATACTCCACGAGATCAGCCAAGCACAGAACAACAGTTATTTCCAAAATTTTACATATATATAATACAATTCTTGTGCTTAACCCATTTACTTATTTACAATACATAACAGATATGTATAAATCCAAAACTATACACAATCCCTAAAACTAGTCATGTTGTCTTACAAGGCAACATCTATAGGTATAGTCTACACAAAATCACAAAAATGTTGGATCCTTCTAACACTGATTTCCTTCCAGCACGAACTCAGTCTCCGTCTCCTACGTGCAGTACAAATACTTGCTAAGTAAAAAAGTACTTAGTGGTGAACATAAACTTAAAACCCCAGAATTTCACTACAGTTCATTCACATATTATTCAGAATTGTACTTCATTATCTCTTTTTCATCAGTAAACTCATTTTTATACAAATTTTTTGATTTAATTCTAAATTTTACTTTTATTGACAAAATTACTATTTTGTCTTTGCTAGAGAAATTCGTTCTAAATTATAGCTTTTTAAGTTTTATTCTTAAATTTTATCGATTTAAATTTGAATTTTACACTATAGGGATAAATTTTCACTTTAGTCCCTAAAGTTTCAAATATGCACTTCTGTCCTAATTTCTTTGTTTATCAGTTCTTTTAGGCTTTTACCCTTATTTTTCTGTACTCTTTTATCCAAACAGTAATTTATTCTTACTTTTCAAGTTTTACATTTTTTTACTCATACAGTATCTTTTTATGTTTTAATCAATACAGTATTTTAATACTCTTGCCATACTCATACAGTATCTTTTTATACTTTAGTCAATACAGTATTTTCATACGTTTGCCATACTCATACATTATCTTCTTATGCTTTAGTCAATACAGTATTTTCATACGTTTGCCATACCCATACAGTATCTTCTTATGTTTTAGTCAATACAGTATTTTCATACGTTTGCCCCTAGTATAGCATGAAAATGTATCACTAATTAGGATGAGCGAAACTATGGACCTTATAGGTCTCAGTACTCCAGTAGTATCAATTACACACATATTATTTTTCTTTCTTTTTCTTTTTTCCCAAACACTCCAATACAGACGTGAAACCATATCAAGGTTATCACTATGCAAGTCGCCATGACTTGCTACCGCGGTTACAGAAATGTCCCTATGGCTAGCCATGTACATCTTAATTTTTGATTTCACACATAATACTAAGGGCAAAATACAATTACAATTTAATGTCATTTACAATAATGCATCATTATCGATTTATGGTAATAATTAGTATACATTATTAAAAAAAGTCTCAGTATTTCAAATATACCGGTTTTTCAATTAAAATCATACGATTTAATAACAATTATTTCATTTATTTATTTTATTTATTACTTTCTTTTCAAATACATTCTCCTTACATGCCATATAAATTAATTATATTCTATTTTGTATTTATTCCGATTTATATCTCAAAATTTCATAAATGTTCTTAAGGTCCCTATTCGGTTACCTTATTCCAATTTCCTTATAAATTATATTTTCTGCTCAAATTAATCACACTAAACATAAAATCATCTATTTTTCATTTATTTTAATTTAATCCGGAAAATTTCATTTTAGTCCCTAAATTTTTTTTTGTAACCGAAATTTTTTCTAAAATTAAACTTGTCTAAATTTTAATTAAATACCATAATTTCACTAATTTATCTTCTAATTACACAATTCCAATTCCAATTTCATACTTAATTCGTAATTAATAATTAACCTAATTTTTTTCTAATTATATATACAACATATATATTGTGAAATTAAAGGGTTTAAAATTATTCACTTACTAAATCACTCAACAATTTTTTCTTTTCCCTTATTTTTAGTTGGTTTGCTTCCCTCTCCTTGCTCTTCTATTGGCAGTAATTTCATGGCCAAAATCACCATAGATTAAGTCAAATTTTTGCTCAAATAATACTCACAATACTATAATTAACACTTAATTACTCTAATTATCAAATAAAACTAAATTTTTCCCAACTCACCAATTTAACCACTTGAAGAATTAGACTTTATTCACCTTCTTTCACCACCCAAAGCAACCAAAGGTGAAGAAAAGCAAGATTAGACAATTTAATTTTAGATGAGGGTTGAGAAATTTGTGAATTTGGCTTAGAAAACAAAGAATAAATGAAGAAGGAGAAGAAGAATAAGAAGTCACGTCAAAGGAAAAAGAAATGGTGTTTTGGTCGTCCAACTCAAGAGATAAAAATCTCTTTATTTCACATTAATTGGCTACCTACTTTAGGACAAAAACAATAAAATCCTAAATGGGTCTAATGCCACATGTCACCATTTAATTGGCCAATACATTTTTAGTTGTCAATTTTTGATAAAAATTATACCAAAAATTTTTAAAAATGTTAATTAGGCCATACTTAAAATTTCGGGTCAATCCGAGGTCGTTTCGATATCAAACTAGCCCCAAATGTAAATTTTAATCAGTCCGAAAGCTGAATTTTCAAAGTCCTCAAAAAATTCATTTTATCATTCCAAAAATTCATATACATAATTTTTAGTCAATTGGTGCAATCGGAATAATTTTATGAAGTCCAGAGAATATTTTTAAGCCAGTCAAAGTTTCCAGTCAACTATATCGGTCCAGTTAATTATTTTATTTTTTCCTTTTTGGAGACCTATTTGACCTCAATTTTAGTCCAAATTATAACACCAAATTCGTTATGAATAATACTTTCCAATGGTGAAGAAAAAATTTTATGGGCCTACAGGTGGCACTATTCACCTCGGGAAGTACCATTCACGTGATCGGCAATTCTTGGGGTGTTACATATAACCAATGAATTATCTGAGTTCCATTGACTAAAATTAGAATCGGTGATAGATGGTGGTTTTTTACTTCCATCAATATAAGCCTGCAACTTCTAGTCTTGATTGACAATAAACATGACCTAGACCAGGCTAAATAAGGACTGCTTTCCTCTAGTTTAACTGGACTAATTTGAGAATATGGACTGTCATTAACTGGATAATGTTTCTCTACTTCCTTATGATCATCCTTAGTATTTGACATGATGGAGAGGCCAAAAAAGGATAAAAAATTAGCAGGAAAAACAACCTAAAAAAAGTACAGAACCTGTTCACGTGGGACCCAAAAATCGAGCACGTTGGAATTCATCAGAGATCAGCGAGTTGGAGGCAAAAGAGGCCGGTAAGTTGATCAAAAGAAAAAACGGCAGCAAAAGCTGGCCAGAGGTGGAGCCACACGCCTTACGTGTCGGCGAGTGGAGGAAGGACCGAAAGTAAAGGGTAGTGCGTGTGCTCATGTGCGGCTTTTGACGACGCCAAGAATCTGGATACCGATCGAACTTGACCCGATCTATCTTCCTACCTCCTATACTTGCCGAAAAAAAAGGTTACCAAAATCAAACAACTGCGAAAGAGAGTTAACTCGACCTTCGAAACGGCAGTGGCTCTGATACCATAAAGATTTGTGGAACAAGAGATTTTCTATTATCTCAATTATACCTTAAAATAATAATACAAGGGTATATTTATAGGTATACCAGTAGTAAAAATTAAAAAAAAATATTATTATATCCTTAATTACAAGCTAACTAACAAAATAGGTTAACCAATAATCTTCTTCTTTAGTTATTGGTCTGTTTAATAGATCAGCCAATGCATTATCTTTTCCTGGAATATACTCAATATCAAAATTAAAGTTAGTAAATTATTCTTGCCATCCCATTTTCCTTCTTTGAGCTAATTTTTCATTATAATTTTTTGTAATAAAGGATTTTACCTGAGTGTTATCCGTCTTAACAGTAAATCTTTTTTGTAGTAAAATCTATTTGAATTTTTCTATAGCATATTGTACTGCTAATAATTCCTTTTCATTGCTATGATAATTCTTTTCTAAATTTTTAAAAGTTCCTAAAGTATATCCATAAATTTTATTTCCATCTTTGCTTTTTAAAATAGCTCCCCAGTAATCATCTGAAGCATCTGTTTCTAATAATGATTCTTCATTTTCTTCTGGTAAGGGTAGCTTTGGTAATTGCTTACAATATTTCTTTATTTCTTTTACTACGTTTGTGTCAATATCTGTCCAAATTCAAGGCTTATCACCTTTTTATTTATCTTGTAATACTTTTCTCTTTTTAGCGCACTCTTGTATAAAGTTGCTAGTATAATTGACATGTCCTAAAAATTATTGGACCATCTTTCTACTTTTTAATTGATCTGAAAACTTTAATAAAGATTCAACTATATGTAGTTGTAATTCATTTTCTCCTTTCAATATCTTAAATCCTAAAAATTATATTTTTCTTTTTGCTATATCTTATTTTTTATAACATAAGTCCATGTATAATACACCTTAGTAAAAATTGTTTTATATGTTTTATATGTTTATAATATTCTTCTAATCTTTTGCTAAAAATAATTATATCATCTATGTATACTAGATAAAAATATCTTAAATCTTTAAACATATCATCCATTTTTCTTTGAAATAATTAAGGGGTATTACAAAGTCCAAATGGCATAACTAACCATTTGTAATGTCCTCTTGGTGTACTGAAAGCTGTATATTTAATACTTTGTGGATGCATTTTTATTTGCCAAAATCCTGATTTACAATCAAATTTAGAATACCATATTTTTCCTTTTATACTATTTATAAGAATTTCCTTATTAGGTATTAAGTATCCATCAAATTCTATTGCTGAATTAAGTTTCTTATAATTTATTAACATTCTAGGTTTATTTTTTTTTATTTCTGCATTATTTCTAACCATAAAGGCTTGACTACTATAAGAACTTTTACTTGATCTAATTAATGATTTTTCTAATAATTTTTTATCTGTATATCAAATTCTTCCTCATCCTCTTTACTAGAAAACATCATTTTACTTCGTATTAGGATATTATGTTTTAATTGTATTAAAGCATATATATCATTTTTCTCCCATTTTTCTATAGGGTTTGTACCTATAAATTTATCTAGCAAGAAGTTAATTTCTTTAGGAGTGGTAATTTTTTCTATAAGTTAAGTATTAGTGTCACATTTTCTTATGGATTCTTTTTCCATGTTCTCACCACGGTTCACTGTGCGAGGAATCAGAGGTGAAAATTTCAATTTAAATGCTACTTAAAGTCTAGGATAAATAATCATATGCTTACCATGAGTTGTTAATCGAATATATTGAGAACCAATACTTAAAGGATAATAATTTGTTAACCAATTATTTCCTAATAGAATATCACATTCATGATTTGTAGACTGAAATACTCGAAATATTTGAAGTATATGAGACTGTACCTGAATTACTACTTTTTCAGTGACTAGATCATATTTAGTAGTATTACCAATAATATCAATTCCTATTTTATAATCATTAGTTTTCTTCTAAAAATGTTCAGGAAATATATAAGGTTGTGCTAAAGTTATTGCAGATCATGTATCTATGAAAATATGATATGAAGTCGTATGATAATCTTTATAGATAATTTATATATTTATATAAATACTATATGGGCTAGTTTCTATTCCTTGGAATTTTATATTTTTTTCCATTATATCTAAAAGTAATATTTTCATCAGTAAGATTACATAAAGTTATATTTTCTAAAAAGTCTAATCCTAATAAAATTGAAATTTGGATAGATGATATTGTATCCATATTTATTTTCATTGGTATAATTATTATTTTTTATCATATATCAGTTAAAGCTAAGTTTATTTTTACATATTTATTAATTGTATGTTTTTGTCCTGAATAATCTAAAAATTCATAATCTTCATCTAAATCATATTTTGTGAATGAAAAGACAAAACTTTCGTTTATATGACTTTTTGCTGCTCCGGTATCTATTAGTATTTTCGATAATTTACATTCTCCTCCAATATCTAATTCGAATTCGATATAATATTGTTTACTTTTAAAGAGGATCTTAAATCAAACTTCTTCTAGATTGTGTATGTATTTTTCCTTGTTCACCTATTAATAGTGAGTTATTTTCCTTATGTAACTTTTCTTTAGAACTTTCTCCTGAAGATATTAATATTTTTTCTCCTACATGTTGTATTCTAGGTATAATTCCTATATTCTTCTTTTTTACCTTAAATCCATTGTTAATTCATCTAGAATTTTCATACTAGATAGAGTTAATTGTCATGATGGTATATATTCAACTAAATTTGAGAGTGTATCATTTATATCAACTTGTAATCGTATATTACTCTTTTGTAGTTTCTTATGATGACTAGTAGTAAATGCATATATTATTTTATATGTTACTGAAAATACTTTTGATCCACTTGTCATTTCTATTCTATGTAATTTATGATATAAATTGAGGGCTTGATCTATATTTTTATCTTGTAAACTTACCGAGAAATTTGGAATTATTGTAAAATTTAATTTTTTATACATTAAGTTTCCTAAGACTGCTCCTAATAAAGCATTTATTGGATCATTTAATATTCCATCGTTTATACAAAATAATTGAATAGGACTATCTATTTCTTGTCTGAAGTGTGCTTTGATAATTATTTGAATTGCTTCTAAATATAAATTTTTCTATATATTTTTATTTGGTAATTTAGATAATGCTTTAGTTATATCATCCTTATTAATTAATGGTATTACTGTATTTTCTTTAGCTTGATATATGTCTATAGCCGATTTGCAATGCTTAACAATGTATGTTGCTTTATATAATATATTAAACCATCTTCTTTTAAATATATCTTCCTCTTTAATGTTTAATCTATGATTATTTAATTGACCAAATTTTTCTTCATAAAATGTTTTATTGTAACAAAAAATATTATTATTATCTATAATTTCGTGATCTTCGTTGTCTGAACTCATTTTTCTTATAACTCAATTTTAACTTCTTTCTGAATAAATTCTCAAAGGAACTGCGGCTCAAAGTATTACCAAGATACCTTCATTCTTCATTTTCTATTTTTGTCTCAACTTCAGAATTTGATTCTGATTTATTATTTTCTTCTATACTATTATCTGAGTTATAATTTTCTGAATTATATTGAGAACCTATTTTATATATACTTTTATTTTATAATATTTCACTATATTCTATAAGTTCATAATTTTGCTCTATCAAATCCTTATATATTCTATATAAGTTATAATTTTCTTTATTTCTTCGTTTAGGACATTCATTTGCATAGTATCTTTTTTCTTTACATATCCAACAGATACATTCTTTAGGATTTTTCTTGCTATATCTTCGATTTTTTCTAAAATATCTTCCTTTATTAAATTTATTTTTCTTAAAAGTTTTAAATTTTATTTTATACAACTTTTTAAACTTTGGTTTATAATTTTTTCTTTTTGATATATTATATCTTTTATTTTTATCATAACATCCCCAACGTGTTGGTTCGGCTAAGATAGGACAACATAATCCTCCATTAATTGCTTTTCTTATTTTTCTATTTTCATATACTTGATTACACATTTCATTTATTTTTTTTTAAATATGTAAGTTTGATATGATCCTAATGTTCCTTCTAATATTTCATTATTATTTTGTATTTCATTAAATAATTTTAATTCTCATGATTTTGGTAGTTTAGTTACATAAGATTGTTTTAATAACTTAATTTATGGTCTTTTTAAGTTATCTATTTTTGCTATATTATAATAATAGTTATTAAATTCACATGTATATTATTTAATTTAATTTAAATAACACATGTTACATATCGTTAAATTTTGTATTTTTCATATATTTTCTTGACCTACTTTCTTTGCTGAATCTATTGGATCTAACCAATAATTCCCTATACATTCTCCTTTTATTGCAAACTCAAATCTTTGTAAAAGATCTTTTATAGTATCTGTTGCCATAAAATTTTCGTTATTTAGTTCATATTTTATAGTTTGTCTATCTTCTATTCTAATAGCATTCCACCATTTTTCTACATTTTCTGTTAAAGTACTAATTAGAAAATTACATGCTCTTTGCAGATCATATCCATATAATATTATTGATAAATTATTCATTTTTATCCATTTTTCAATTTCCTTTTGTATATGTTCTACACAATCTATATCTAATAATATTCCATTTGGATAAACAGGTTTTGTCTCATCTGTTTTTATTGTAAATTTAGAGTTATTATATATTGATCTTTGTCTGGGAGTTTTTCTTTTATATTTTTCGTATTCTCTTATACCAATATTTTTTGTTATTACTTTTTCTTCAGTTTCATCTATGGTTTCATAATATTCTCATGTTTCTATTTTTGTTTGAGTAAATGTTGGATTAACATTCATTTTTAAATTTTCTAAATCATAGGTTAAATTTAACATATCATCTTCATTTATTTCATTATTTTCATATAATTTTAATCCTTCTTCTAAGGTTAGCATATGAGTTTTTATTGTTACTCCTTGTATGTGTTCTTTCAATTTTTTTTCCTTTTTATATTGTTTCCACTCTAGTTTTTAATTTTTTAACTTCATCTTTAATTTCTATTAACATATTAAATATTTTATCCATTTTATCTTCAATATTTTCTTGTTTAGGTTTTTTAAATATATTTTATGGTAAACTTAAACTTCATTTACCACATTTATCATCTTCATATAAAGTACTAGTAAAGCTATATTGTTTATTATTCATTTTTCTAATATTTTGATTTAAAATTTTTAAATTATTATTTATTTGATAAAATTGTTCATAATATATATCCATGTATATTACTTATTTCTTCCATTTATTTTATCCATTATATCTCATTTTACTAACTACATATTTTAAATAATTTTCTATTTGACTTAGTTTATCTAGTACTTGCTTTTCTAAATTCAATTCGCTTAATATTCTATATTTAATTAATTCTAAGTCTTCTATACTTTCTATTTTACTTAATAAATTTTTTATTTTATCAGCTTTAGGACTTAATTGAAGTTTCATTTCTTGTATTATTTTTATATTATTCATATTTATAGTATCTATTTTATGTAACTATTTAATTATGTTTATATCTTCTTTATCTAATTCGTTTAATATAGATGTATTCATTTATTAATTATTTTGGAATTTTTATATAATTTTTAAATACTTTATATATGTCTATAATTAATTTTAAAGTTTGACTATAAGAAAGTGGATATTTTTTAAAGTTGATCTTTAAAAGGGGTATTGGGTATAATTATCTCTAGTGTGAAAGGCTTTTCAAACTTCCTCCACATTAGGTTTCAAAGTTGTATGATTTGTAATTGCAATGATCATTTATCGGAATACTTTTTCTAAGGTCACACCAATGTCCTCCACCAGGTCCAGGGGATAGTGCCATAGCACGAATTTTCTGATACATGATCACAAAACACCTTTTCTTCCGCTTCTGTATATTCTCCCTTGTGGAGATATTGATGAGGTTTTAAGAGTGAATTTAGAGAGTGGGGATGTGATATTTGTGAAGGATTAGGAAAGGGATGTGTGTAGTTTGCTGGTCCAACGAAAGGGGCGGTCGAGGGTGGGGACCGGTGCAGACCCAGTCCCCATGGCGTGTTCAAAGCGGCAAGTGGTAGGCCAAGCCTTCTTCAATTTTTATTTTTATCTTTTTTTTTTTCAGATTCTACTCCTCTATATGTATGATGTGCTTCACATATATACCTCACTTTGTCAACCATTTATATTATCCCAAATTTTAGGAGGAATGATGGATTAGAACCCTAATTAAATGGAAAAATAACTAAATTCTTAATTATTTGAACTATATTATTCTACTATATAGTACTCATTTTTGTACTTTAGACTTCAACTTTATATTAGATACCTAGGTTAACATTATCGGTTAATTTTAAAAATAATATTTTTATTTGTATCTATCGATTCGCATATGTTTGGCACATATAATTTATTATTCGATTTTGTAAGTGATATCGCATAAATTTACTAACTACTCTAAATGTCTGGATCTAAAATTGATAGAATTGAAATTGAAAAAAAAAAGTTTAGAGTTATACTATCATATGGAGCAATCTATGCTTAAATTAATAAAGAGGTAAATTTTATGAGATAACTCCAGTAATAAGTGATTGAAGACATTTTTTTTATACTTATGTAATATTTTGTCAGATAATGCTAGAAAACATATGGAAAACCTCTAAGATTAATTGATTGATATAAAACAATTATTTCATATCTGAGCCTATTATATATATTATTATGATTTAATGTGCAAAAATACTTTTAATATTTGTCAAAAAAATAATTATGCTTCTAATATTTAGTTACGTGCAATGTTATCCGTAAAGTTATTAAAATTGTATAATTATATTCCTGAAGTAATGAAACCGTTAATTTGACCGTTATACGTCTTTTAACCGCTAATATGAGTACATTACATCATTTTGAATGAAAGACGTCAAACTAACGGTTTCATTATTTTAGAGATAAAATTGCACCATTTTGATAATTTTAAAAATAATATTGCACGTAATTAACCATTAGAGTAAAATTTTATCCTATTATTTTATACCAAAATTACCAACCAACCCATGCATAGCCTAAGTAATATCTATCTATGTAAGAGACAATGGAGAATATTGATGCAGTGGTTGTGTGACAACGAGGGCTTCCTAGATTGTCTTCATTTAACAATATAATTAAGCTATACTGAAATCTAATTAAATGTATGACTTTGTTTTTTAATTATATCTAACCAGCCTCAAATGAAATAATTTTCAATCCCTAAATTTTATAATATATCCTCATATAAAAATATTAATTTCCAATTTCTTACATCATAATATTATTATGAAAAAGAACATTTTCAGAATTACTCTATGAGCTAAGGAATCCACGTATATATTGTTCCCAATTTTTGGCTTTATATTAAGTACTCTCGTGCATTATAATAACAAACTTTAAATAATTATTTATAGCATAGTCAATAACGGCAGACCACATAATCCGACGCTGCAATTTTTGGGGGTAAAAAAATTGCAGAATTTTTTGTTTATTTTTCTCTTTGAACTATTTGTTACTTTCCGTAATTAATGGGAAATTAACGCCAAATTATTGAAAATAAAGAGAGGAATTTTCTGTATTTTCACATGCTTTTTGAATTTACTTCCATGTTAGACAAAAGTTAAGTCTCCTGCGTTCTATAATATCGACAATTTGGCAGGAATATTTAACAAAAGCTAGAATGCCTTGGTACCATCAGAATATTATTTATGCATTCTTTAGTTAGTTATACGGTCTTGATAGTTCCCTTGTTGAATGTGTAATTTCACGAGAGAGAGAAGAATGTGTAATTGGATCGGCTTGAAAATAAGACAACCAACGGAAAGAGCACCTCAAGAAAACACAAGATAGAGTGAGAACTGCAACTGACTGAATTTGAAACCACTTCAATACTTAGGTTAGCAAGATAGTTTTAGAGAGAGAAATTTCGAAAATTGAAAGCTTTACCATTAAGAGTTTTAGGGCTTCATATAGGCTTAATATCAGTACTATCTATCGATCATTGCAGTTGGTAACGTGAGTATCGGTAATTAAGCAGTCGATCCATTTCAACATTTGTGTGGCTTGTCAATTTTAGAATATTTGTGCGGTAACTATGATCTTCTTTATTATGTAAATTTCATGGTGTGAAATCTTATAAGACACGTTTAGATAATTGTTTATTGTATATTAGGAAATGTATTAATTTTAATTTGTGAAGTAATTTTCAAAATTTTTAAATGATAAATACAAATTCGCAACATTTGATAATTACTCTAGGTATCCCATTTTAAAAGTTATTTTTCTATTTTCATAAAAATTAAAGAAATGATCAAAATACGTACATTTCATAAAAAAAAATTATAGTTATTGATAAAAATATTTTTTTATATTTTTAAAAATTTTATTTAATTCTAATTATTTTAATTAAAAATTAATTAAAAAGATAAATATTTAATAAAATTTATAATAAATAAAAGTATTCATATAATTTTTTTTCAAATTTTAAAAATAATATTTAAAATGTAATAAAATAAAGTAAAAAAATAATCTTTTAAAATGAGAATAGTAAGTAAAGTATCGGTGAGATTTACGTAGGTAGGAATAAATAGAAGTATTCATATAATTTTTTTTTTCAAATTTTAAAAATTATATTTAAAATATAATAAAATAAAAAAATAATCTTTTAAAATTAGAATAGTAAATAAAGTATCGGTGAGATTTACGTAGGTATGAATAAATTTGTGCACGAGTTGAGAGATCTAAAAAGCCTAAGAATTTGTTAGCGGCAATCAACCGTTTGGCCACCAAAACATTTAATATCATGCCGACTTAGGTAAAACGTTTGCCGAACATGCTTGCCTAATTTTCTTCCTGCCTTTTATGCATAACTTTTGCCATTAAATATTTAAATTCAATAAAATGTTAAATATATTGGAGGAAATATATTTGTAGTTTGCACTTCTTTATAAATTTGTTTATCGTGAATTCGAATTAATAAAATTAATAAATTTTAAATATTAAAGTTATTATATAAAAAGAATTATCAGATTTTAAAAATAAAAGGCAACATTCAATTAAAGAGTGTGATAAATCTCAATTTTAATTTCTCTCTAACATCAATTATAACCAAAATAAATTCCACCAATTAATTGGCATATATAATTAATTGAAAATGCTGCCTGCGTCTACTGAAAAGGTTTTATCTTTAAAAATTAGGAGGATCTAGCGAAGTCCCCACCTTGGCCTATTTAAGGCCGTTGGCTAAACAACCGTCAATTTTCAACCGCCTGGCCGTGACATCACAATTGATTAATTACAATTAGTTTACTTCAATTTAACGCTAACATAAAATTATGATTTTTATTTTTATTTTATCAGCGATAAAAAAAAAACTATAACAAATTAACAATTAAGATGCGACTGCTTTTTAATAAATTAATGATATTGCATAAATTACAATTAAATTTCAAAAAATCAGTGTTATATAATTTTAATTTTAGAGATTATAGTATCTTGATAATCAAATACTAAAATGAACGTTTAAAAATGAAATTTGACTATTTTAAAACAATAACAATTAAAGTATTTTTTTACCATCTGATAGCAGTTCGAAAATTACCGGGCTGTTATTAGGTTTGCTTCATCTTACTGTTGTTTTCAAGGTTCCTGAAAAATAAAAAAATTTCAACGGGAGACTCTCCGACAGTTAAGTCAGTAAATTGAAAAAAGTGCAATCTTAGAAGAAAAAATTGTTAAGAGAGCTCAACACATGATGATCTTGGCTATTTATAAAGATGAGTGTCCTATCCTGGTTACGAATCCTAATGGCCACGTGAGTCCTACTAAGGAAGGAATTTCATCCAAATAGGAAGTCCTTCTTGAATGGGAAGCTTTACCAAGATAGAAAATTTGAGCTACATTCTGTATCCTAGCAGGACTAAGGCAAACCGTATCTTTGCCCCAATATAGATCTTAGATGATTCGGATAGTCTGGGCTTTTAAACCTTGGTCCAAACCGAGTGTAATGCCCCTCATAATACCCTAGGAGAATCTTTAACTAATTAATAATATAATTTACGTTGACTGTATATAATTATAAATGTTACAATAAATCGGGATATAAAAAGAATTGTCCTAAACAAAAGGGATAAATTTATCTTTTCCTTTTTGGATCCTGTGTGTATTTTAAATTAAAGACAAATGTCGTGAGTCCTACTAAGGAAGGAATCTCATCCAAATAGGAAGTCCTTCTTGAATGGAAAGCTTTACCAGGATAGAAAGTCTGAGCTACATTTTGTATCCTAGCAAGACTAAGAAAAATGGTGTCGTTGCCCCAATATAGATCTTAGGTGATCCGGATAGCTTGGGCTTTTAAGCCTTGGGCCAAACTGAGTGTAATGCCCCTCATAATATACTAGGAGAATCTTTAACTAATTAATAATATAATTTACATTGACGGTGTATGATTATAAATGTTACTGTGAATCGGGACATAGAAGAAATTGTCCTAAACAAACGGGATAAATTTATTTTTTCCTTTTTAGACCCTGTGTGTATTTTAAATTAAATATAAATATATAGATAAGGGCTTAATTGAAAGATATAAGGGTAAGTATTGGGGCAAAAGCTGAAATTAATGGAAGTTGAGGACTTATAGGCAATTTTGCCATAAAATCTTTTGGGAGTCTAATTAAATGAAGGCATTTAGATCTCCAGATAGATCATGTGAGAGGGGTATTTGAGGAGTTGGCCGGCCATTCAAGGCTGGATTTTCCAGCCATCTTCAACCTCCTTATAACCCCTAAACTCTCTCTCTAATAGATCGCTCTCTCCTGATTTTGTAAGAAAGAAAGAAAGATTTAGTTAGTATTTCTATTATAAGGTATTTTATTCCTTTTCCTCTTTCCTTGAATTGTGTATTGTTTCATTTAAAAGAAATGTGTGTGTGTGTGTGTTCATAGTGATGTTTCTTTTCATAGAAGGAGAAGGTAGCAAGAAAAAAAGGAAAGGAAGTAATACAAAGATAAAGAAGAAGTTGAGCTTTAAAAAGGTATGAAAACTTTCATAATGTGTTTTGAGTGTGCTTGAGCTATTGATGTGAGTAGCATGATTATTGATATGTACATATGATTTCCTGTGTGAAAATGAAGCTTATGATGAATTGAGAACCATTTTGTGAATGGAATCTTTAACACTGAAATTCTGCTTAAGGGTTCAAATGAACCGATGAGACTAATTTGGTAATATCGGGAGCTGTAGTAACTCAAATTGAGAAATTCTAGTTGGAATAGAAAATAGACACATATATCTTGATTTTTTTAGAAGAAACCAAAAATTGATTTTCACTGTATGATAGTGAAATTTTGAGTTGAACTCTGGTTGTGGATATTACCTAGTCATTAGGAGCAGTCTATGGTTTTCTTTGAATATCTGAAGATTTATAGGTCATAATGAGGTAATTTTTAGTGTTTTGAAAGCTAGAAAGACAGGGCTATAACTTTGTAAAAGGACATTTTTGCTAAAAATGATGTTTAACGGGTCAAAATTGGCTTAGAAACCGAGATTGAAATTCTATCATTGGGGCAGAATGGACCTCACGATTACCAGGTTTTAGCTAGTAATCGTGAGGTAGTGCAGTTTTCAGTCCAGAACCAAAATCAATCATATCTCACAGTTATCAGGTTTTGATAGTAACCGTGATCCATTCTTATAATCTTAGGTCACGATTAACAGCTTAGGATTAGTAACCGTGAGGTAGTTGGCCTTTAATCCAAAGTCTTATTGCAACCTATGTCACGGTTACCATATTTTGGTTAATGACTAGCGCATCATTGTGGGGCTGCCAAACATGTTCCCCATCTTATATTGAGAACTGGATAACATCTGCTGGGGCCAGTGGACTGGATCCGAGCGAGAAAATCTCTTTTGCTTTCCTCTTCTTTGAATCACTGAAAACATTGTAATGCTTCCCCCCTACAATCACATAAATCACCTATATCGGGGCTCTTTTTCTAGTGCTACCCTCACCCTTACTAGATTCCCTTGGGAGGACCGCCTATCTTCTTTTTTACTTCCTTTAACAAACTGCCTGAGGTTGCCTCTCATGATCTGATATTCGATCTCCCACTTAAGCTGCCTGCAATCATTGGTTTCATGGCCTTTGTCCTTGTGAAAAGTACAATACGATGTTTGGTCCCTGCTCGTGCCCTCCCTTATGGGTTTCGATCAATGTACTTTCTGATTCTTCTTCATCCATGATAGAGTTTATACTAGTAAAGAATTGAGCTCGATGTACTGCTCTTCCTTGCGATTATCAAAATACAGGTTTAAAACCATGTATGATATGTTTACCCCTTTCATAGCTCGAGAATCATTCCTTTTCGAACCCTCCTTTCTAATCCTGCTCCTTAGGAGTTATCCTTATCCTTCGCCCGCTCACTGTACTTTAGTCTCCTGGTTTCATCCAGCTAAATGTACTTGTGGGCCCTATGCATGAGCTCGGTAACATCAAATAGAGGCTTTTTGCTTAAGGAGTCACTAAAATCCTGGCATCTGGTATTTTTACATAGGTCGTTAATAGCAACTTTCAAGTTCAAGTTCTGGATGTCCATTGTTACCATATTGAATGTATCCATATAACTTTGTAAGGACTCTTCCGTCTCTTAGACCACTTGGTGGAGATCAGTTGAGACTCTGGTTGGCTGAATTGTTGCCATGAACTTTACCTCGAACATTTCTATGAACTATCGAAAGTTATTTATTGAGTGCTCGAGCAAGTTTCCGAATCATACTTGAGCGGACTCTACCAGAGTTTGAGAAAAAATCTTGCAAAGGGCAACATCTTCTGTGGTATAAATTAGTATGAAGTCGCAAAATTGTCAAACACGAGTTCGGGATTTGTATTTTTGCTATACAATGGTAGGTTCGGTATCTTGATGTTCGAGAAGGGGGCGATAAGTATGGCTTGGGAGAGAGGAAATAAAAAATCATCTTGATATTGCCCCACACTGCGATTTTGCCTCTGCATCCTTTCATCGATGAGTATATCAAGCTCATCATTTGTTAATGTTATTCCATATCCTGTCTCTTTGTGTTGAAGCATGGTTTTGGGATTTTTTCCAGTGGGGGCAATGTTTATTTAGGTGATTTATGGGCCTGACTGGGGCGCTGGTTGGGCTGCTAGGAGTGTCAAAGTTGTCAGAAGGGATTAGACGAGCTGAGGAGTAAGGCTGGGTATAGGAGTCACGGGTGTTTCGGCGGGTAAACCGATGATGAGGAGATTTGTGGAAGTGCCTTGAAGGGTGGGTTCTAAAGGTAGAAAAATTGGTAGATGGGGACGTGGTGTTGTATTATTCTGGTCATTCCTTTGTTGGGTGTTTTCGTTATTGGAACTCATGGTTTAACGTGAATAAAGGGTCAACGCTCACCGCATTAAATAATAGCAGTTCAGAAATTATTAGGCTGTTATTGGGTTTGCTTCACCTAACTGCTATTTCCAAGGTTCCTAAAAAATAGAAAGGTTTCAGCAGGGTCCGACTGGAGAATCTCTAACGGTCAAGTCAGTAAATTGGAAAAAGGGTGATCTTAGAAGAAAAAAATGATTAAGAGAGCTCAATACCTGATGATCTTGGCTATTTATAAAGATGAGTGTCCTATCTTGATTAGGAATCCGGATAGCTATGAGAGTTCTACTAAGGAAGGAATCTCGTCCAAATAGGAAGTCTATCCTGAATGGGAAGCTTTACTAAAATAGGAAGTTTAAGCTACATTTTGTGTCCTAGCAGGATTAAGGAAAACGGTCTCGTTGCCCCAATATAGATCTTGGGTGATTCAGATAGCCTAAGCGTTTAGGCCATGGGCCAAACCAAGTGCCTAGCTAAAAGCCCAGTCCGGTTATCAAGTATTTTTAAAACAATAATAATTCAAGTATTTTTTTACTATAAAAAAAATTCAAGTATTTTTAATCTTACATCTCTTTTAAATAACTCTTATTATAATTATTTCTTACTTTGTTTTGTAACTTTGTATAATGAGAATGATAGAAAAATTAATTTATTAGATTAAATTTCTTTACATAATTTTCCTTTTATCAGCCCGCCATTTTTGTGTATTTTATTTGTAGGTAATTGATTTTATTTGATCAATTGCACAAATTTTGCTCATAAAATTTTATACTTGTGATAATTGGTTTAAGAATTGATTTGAGAATTGAGATTGAACCATTGCAAGTAGACTTGTTTTTATTTATTATTATTTACTTTCATTCCTATTATCTGAAAATAATACAAATAGGGATGAGCATAGTTAACCAAAATTTAGGTTAACCGAAAAATTAGTTCGAAATCGAATCGATTTTTAAATTAACCAAACCAAAATTTTAGGTTTATTATTTTTACTTTAAAAATCGGTGGTTAACTGATCCGAAATCGAATATATATATATATATATATATATATATATATTATGAATTATATTTTAAATTTTACACTTATATTTTTTAATTTTTGTGTAATTTATAAATATTATAATATATAATTTTATAAAATATATATTTTTAGTAAATAAATATTAAAATTATATGCATAATTAGTATTCTATTGTTAGTTTTATATTGAATATTTTTAATTTTTATAATTAATTATGAAAATTTTATTTTTATTTTGATTATTTTAATGGATATTGTATTTAATTAATATTTTTTCATTTTTAAGACATTTTTAACTATTAAAAATAATATTGTAAATTGTATAATTTACTAAATTTATATATTAAAATTTTTTAATGGTTAACCGATAAATCGATCTGAAAAATCAAGTTAAAAATCAAAATCGATAAACAAAATTGTTAATGGATCGGTTAACCGGTCTATGATCATCCCTAAATACAAGTTGGCTGATTGCGTTTAAATTAAGGGAAATATAATATGATATGAAGATACTTTTAATTTTTACCATTAAATCGGTAAAATATTTTCATTTTTTATAATATATTTTTGGATGTGAAAATTGAAAAAAAAAAAGCAAAATTTTCAACTGTTTTGCCCATAGTAATTTTAGTAAAATATTTTCATAATATATATATATATATATATATATATATATATATATATATATATATATATATATATATATATATATATATATATATGGGGAATGTTATTTTACGTAACAAATAAAAAAAAGGTTCACTTCATAAATTTGATTATTAATCTAACAAGTTAATCTACGAATACAAATACAAATTATCTTATCATAATAGGTCGATAGATGGTGGGATTATAAGGAAATTTTTCTTTTTTTTTTTTTTTTCACCTAAACCATGTCCATGTGAATTAAATTAATAATAAGAAATTGCTATGAAAAGAAAAAAAAAATGCTCAATTTTCATATACATATATGTGTGTGTGACGTTTTCTGATTAATTGATCCACACTATACTTTATCATCTAAGTTGTTGTTGTTGTTGTTTTTTTTTTTTTTTTTTTTTTTTAAGAGTAGTTTCATTTCCTACAAAGACATTAAAAATAAAAAAGAATGCCTTTTTTATTTTTCTTTTTTGAGTGTAAAAATATTTATTTAAACTAAATTCATACGTTAATTTGTGTATTAACCAATAATAAAATGCAAATACCAAATAATTTCTACTTTGGATAAGGTTCTGATTTTCTTCCACCCAATTTATCCTTAATGTTTTAATTATTGGCTCTAAAAATGTCTTTTTGTGTTCTTTTAATTTTTTAAATTTATATTTTTGCCTCAAATTAATTTTTTATTTTCTATACTAATTTCTTTGAAATATATCTACAAAGTAAAAACTAAAGTGCTTTCTATCAATTAATGTGAGTTGGATCCATACTAGAATTCTCTTACTATCTTCAATTAAATTATAAATCTATTTAAAAATCTTGAATTTAAGACATTTTTATCTTTCAAAAGGATTAGATTTAGGAGTTTTTACGTACCTATATATTTTAGAAATTTTAAAAATAAATTAGAATTAAAATAAAAATCAAAGATATTTCAGTTTCTAAAAGCAAACTTGAAACATATGTTAACATCAGGGGTGAGCAAAAAAAAAAAAAAAGTTAATCATAAAATCGATTTTTATGATTAACCGACTCGATAGATTCGGTTTCGATTTTTAATTTTTATATTTTTTGTTAATGGTTACGGTTTAGATTTTTAAATACCTGTTAACCGTTAACCCACGGTTAATCGGTTTATATATATATATATATATATATATATATATCTTCAATTTTTTATTTTTTTCTAAAATTTACATAAAATAATATATTTAAAATATATTTTTATTTTTATACCTTAATTTTTTATATTTTACTATAAAATTTATATAATTCTTTAAACTAAATTTGTATTATATCATTTTCTTTAATTATATAGTAATATTTATATATAGTATCCAATTAATTTTTATATATGTTATTTTTTATCATATATTGGTGTTAATATTTTACTTAATAACATTTAATTATATTTTTTATATTTTAAATTTATATTATAATATTTAATATTATCCAAAATTTTATTTAACTTTAAATCAAGCATTTTAATTTTCAACAAATATCAAATATATTTTATAATATTAGCTATTAATTTTTTATTTTCTATACTAATTTCTTTGAAATATATCTAAAAAGTAAAAACTAAAGGGTTTTCTATCAATTAATGTGAGTTGGATCCATACTAGAATTCTCTTACTATCTTCAATTAAATTATAAATCTATTTAAAATTCCTATAAATTTTGACTAATAGATTATGTTTATTTTGTAATTTTTATATTAAATTACTTTATAAATTTGAAATTAAATTTAATTTTATCTAATATTTTTATAATTTTATATTATAAATTTTAATGGTTAATCGAAAAAATTGATTAGCTAAATCGAAAAATCAAAATCGATGAATTGATTAACCGAATGTAATAGATTGATTAATAATTAATAATTTTAAAAAATTAATATTGATGAAATGATTAATTTTTTTATATAAACTTATTAATCGATCATGCTCAATACAAACTATTTCCTCTCTTTTTTACGAACGTATTGGAGTTGGTCAAGCATAGAATTAATTTTTTTTTTTTAATTTTGACAATAGAGTCAAGCATAAAATATAGGAAAGACCAATTAAAAAAGAAGAGAATGAAGCAAAGAATCGTAAAGGTTAGTATTTTATTAAAGAAGGAAATTGAAAAAAAAAAAGTAAATAAGACCAAAACAAAAATAAAGGGCGCGTGTCTTCAATCGAGAAGACCCAGAAGAAAGAAAGTTAAAAAGAAAAGCTAAGAGGTAATAGCTAAT
Organism: Excoecaria agallocha; assembly: GCA_037975025.1. Taxonomy (NCBI): domain Eukaryota; kingdom Viridiplantae; phylum Streptophyta; class Magnoliopsida; order Malpighiales; family Euphorbiaceae; genus Excoecaria; species Excoecaria agallocha. Next base: position 34,834,719 of record CM075810.1, on the reverse strand, counting down.
TATATTCTTTTGTCCCTCTGTTTCACTTCGTGAACTTTGTCACTCTGCTTCTCTCCCCATCTACGCAGAAGCAAAGCTAAAAGCATACTTCACAGTAAAAATTACACATCCACACCACACTCTTTCTTTTTATACTCTGACTTTTCTTTGTGTTCACTCATTCCCTTAATTCTCGCTATCGTTTTGGGTCCCCCCTCGCTTACTGGTATTTCTTCTTCTTCTTTCTGTTCTTCCGTTCTTTCACAAACTTATGATCGTTTTCATTCATTTCTTTTTATTTTTATCCTTCAGGATTTCTTAATGTAAGTGCTGTCTTTTTTTTAGTAAGACATTTGATTTCCGATGACTATGGAGTTGATGGTGGTCGTTTTTTCTTGTCTAGATTATTTACTTGCTAATTATGGAGTTTAATCGTATTAATTTTGGTAATATTGTAATTTTGCTAATTTGTTAAACTTAATTAGTTTTAAACTCTGTTTGGTTGCTGGGAAATCAGAGAGACTAAAAATAAATGGATTTTGCTATTTTTGCACTGATCTGATGTTATTGTGTTGCAGATCCCAACATTCTTTTTTTTTTTTTTTGGAAAAAGTAAAACCAAAATTCCTTGTGGCACCTGACGCATAATAAATATTTTCATGATCTCTTCCGTTCTAATTCAATCGAGACAGCTCATGCCTTTGAAGTTTCAGTATACAATCACTGGCCATTTTGGACGGCGCAATTTTTGCTCTTTTTTCCATTTCACATATTTATGAATTTCAGTTTTTAAATGGCATAAAGGCGTTAAATATGTAGTAACTGTTCATCTGTTTGTTTTGCAGATTTATTGCGCGGAGTTCTTGATGTGTGGAGTTACTAATCTTGATTTGGGCTATATTAGCAATGGTGTTTAGTTGTTGAACTTTGAATTTGCTTAGCTCTTGAAAGTCGTAATGGACGAAAGAAAATTGAATTTTAATGCACCGCTTCTATCAGTGAGGCGATCCTCTGCTAGAAAAGCAGCATCTTCCAATGGGGAAAAGGCAAAGAAAAATGAGAATTCGCACCGTAGTAGATGCTTTAATCTGTATTCTTGTAAAGCTGAATCCAGTTTGGATCAGGTAACAGAACCAGTTGCAGTGCCTTTTCATTGGGAGCAGATCCCTGGTAGACCCAAGGATGGTGGTTTGCCTGATTCTCATGACCGCGTAGAGGCTTCTGATACTCCTCGGTTTATCATTGAGCATAACAAACCTGAAGATCAAGATGCATGTAGACCTGAAATTGAAGAAGATTCGTTTGTTGGTAGAGTAGATTGCTCGAAAGACGAAGCTAATGAGAAAGCAATAGTCATTTTTGAGAATAATCGCAATTATGATGATGAGGATGATGATGTTTACTCTGATGCACTTGACACATTGTCTGCTGCAGATTCATTCTCTGTCAACTGTAGTGTTAGTGGTGTTAGCGGCTTCAATAATCAGGCTGTGAAACCATCTGGAACTTTCGGTGCTGATCAACAAACCCGGGATTTCATGATGAGTCGCTTCTTACCTGCTGCCAAGGCAATGACTTTGGAGCAACCACAGTATGCTTCAAAGAAGAAACCCGTGTCGGGAGAACTACCTAGGCAGATTACCAAGGTTGTCCACAGGGCTAGGACTCCTCCAGTTACTCGAAAAGAGTCCCTTAATATCGTGCCTTATTATCATCAGGATTTAGACGATGAAGAAAGTGATGAAGATGGAGAGGATGACTATTCTGATTATGGCAATATTACAACTAAAGGGTGTGGTTTACTTCCTCGGTTTTGCATCAAGAATTCTTTGTCCCTTTTAAATCCTGTTCCTGGAATGAAACTTAGGATCCAGAATTCTCTGTCTTCCTCTCGAGATAGCCATGATACGAAAAAACTTAATAAAGATGCATTTGCTAGATCTCAAAGTCCATCGGTAAAGAGAGTAAGCATAATTCTTCTGTTTTGAGTGTTTAATTTTCCTGTTGCAAGTTTCTCAATATTTGCTAATGCTAAGATGTTTGATTTTCTGCTTTTCAGCCTGCCAAGGACGATGTTAGTAAACCAAAATCAGGAAATGATGTTCGATCCCCTAGACCGGCGGAAAACAAGATAGCTTGTGGATCCAATCGATTTAATTTTGCAAGTGATCGGCAAATGATGAGTAGGACATCTCCTTTTAGGCGCTCTGATGGCATATCTCCTTACCGCAATGAACAATCCCAGTCTCCCTTCAGAGGAGGGGGATATCGGGCCGTTCCTAAAGAACTTGAAAGTTTCAAAGCCAGTAAGTTGAATTCATTCAACGGCTATAGCAAATCTCAGGAGCTAGTACCTTATCATGCCCTTAGACGGAATTCTCGCCCAATGAGCCCTACTGTTGAGAAGACATTGTATGTAGATACCGTTAATGTGGCAGGAATATTGTCTTCAAATGCAGGTTCTTCAAATATGAAGAAAGGTTCTGCAGAGAAGGATATCAAGGCTTCGTTAAAAAGCAGAGAAATTCAAGAAACTGCTGCTGTGGAAATGTCAACTGACAGAGGCCAAGGAGACCTGGGGGAGGACTTGTCTACGGAATCGAAGGCCTTAGTATGCATTAGTGCAGGTGCTGATGACAATGTAAATATTGGAAGTGATCAAATTTCGAACAAAGATGATGTAGATGCAAAGACTAGTTTATTAGTCTCTCCTCTTCCTCCACTTCTTCCAAAAACTCCATCCGAATCTTGGCTATGGCGTACCTTGCCCTCTATCTCCTCTCAAAATCCGTCATCCCATTTGTATCGCGGCGCAAGCTTCCATAGCAAGCGGCATGATCGTAAGATTTCTTCGTCTGCTAGTGCCAAATGGGAGAATCTTGTAAAATCATCCTATTTACATCATGATCATGTCCGATATTCTGAGGTAGCACATCATCATTCTTAACAAAATCTCTGCAGTTTTTCGAGTATTCGAGAAGGTTTGATTTTCTTTGCTTTCTAAATTCTTTGACAGGAACTATTTCTTCATGCTTCTAAGCAATCTTAAAGTTAAGAGATTGAAGATCAACTTACGTTCCTGTTGATAATTGTTTTGCCATGGATTTTTCTACACTATGCTGAGAGGTGTTTGGATTCTTTCAGACCCTATTTTTCTTGGAGAGATGATGATCTACCTTCTATTGCTCATTCTCCTCTAATGTTAGCTGTGGAATGATTGCATTGACGATCATTTCTGGATTTTGTATATTTGCTTGGCATCATATAAATTGATAATATGATATTTTTCCATGTGATGGGTTCTTTTTGATATTTGTGTGCTAAAGAATTCCGTAGCCAATTTTGGTGATCAAATTGGATATTCAGATATACCATACTCTGTGAAGGCAAATATCATTTGCAGCATACAATAGATTATATATATATATATATATATATCTGCTTGTGCGCGCATGTGCATGTGTGTGCACGTGTGAATTAATTAATTTTCGTTTGGAGCATTGCATTTGATTTTCTTCTTGAAATCTTTTACCTTCGTTAATGAATTCTATTGGAAATTATCGGCAAATGATTTGCATGTTTAAATTTTTCTAAGACGAACATTAAAAATTGCATATAATGGGGAAGTTAAGAAAATGTATTAAGATAGAAAATGCTTAACACTGCTTACATGTCGTTTGCATAAATCGGGCTCAAGAAACGACACTCCCCTTTATCGTGGTTTTGTAAACGACAGCAAACGCTATTCGTTTCAATTAATGATTTGGATTGTAAATATGGATCAACTGGCCCATCTCTAGTCAAGATATAAAAGTCCAGTCCAGTAGGCATAATGGCCAACTTTCAGAGATCAGAAATCCATCTTTTTTTTTCCTATGGTAAGCAACTCTGTATTTTCTATTGTCATTCTTAAAGTTTAATACTATCTATATCGACTGCATGATATTTTAAGATAGTTAACAAAACATTTTAGTCTCTTTAAATGTCAAATGTCTTCGTCCAAAACTGATTCATGAGTACAAAAAATGAGAACAAAAGCTAGAAAAAGTACTATAATGGCTGAAAGACAAGTACTTAAAAAGATCTCGCTTCCTATACTATTCTTTCTATATATAATTAATCTACAGTCAGATATTCTTAAGTACTCCGCCCTTTCTCTCGCCTTCTGCTCTCCAATGTTTTCCTTATACACAATATCCTGTAAATAAATATCTTTAACTAATTGGAAAGTGAAAGCCTTGTACTAATTTCGCTTGTACTTCGACAATGATTCTTATTCTCCTCATTTCTCACTCTTTGGCTCAGTCTAAGTTGCAAATCAGGCAACCAATCCTTTTCCTTCAATAATTTTTCTCGATTCACCTGCATCATTGACCATTCACCAAAACAAAAGTAAATTGTTATTTAAAAGATATTTTCTTTTTCTTGCCATTTACATACGATTGGATCATAAGTAAATGCATGTGATAAAGTATAATAGATATGATCTGATTAGATATAATTAAATAAAATATAATTGTATCGATATGTTTTATCAGCATGGACTATATTGGGACAAAAAAATTTCGGACCTATAAATGTTACCTCAAGGCGAAATGGGGGCTCATAAGTTGATTTAAAGGAGTGAAAATTGCTGATAGTGTTGTTTCCTAGTTCTCCTTCAATTGGTTTCCAATAGCAAGTTGCCCCAGTTGTTCCCGGTAAGTTGATAATCTGATGTCCTTCAGGTCTCCATCGATTCTTAACCATTTCCAAAGGAGGCCATCGCCTTTCCTCAAGAAACCAACTAGGTCTCAATGGCTCGATTTGCATGGTTGTATCCAATCCTTGTTCATGATCTTTGCTCGTCAAATTAATTTGTCGTTTGGCATCATGCTGAACAGAACTCCATTGTTGGTGCCTGAACAAATCCAGAATGGAAAACAGCTAAAGCAACACTTCAAAGAAGAATGAAGAACAGAGCTTCTTATTACTCTGTTACTTGAGAATCACGTAATTCATACAAACAGCTAACTATATTTATACAAGAAGAAACACTAGCTAACCATGGTTAATTAGCTAGAGTTAATTAACTTAACAATAACTGCTATTTAACCTTACTAGAAGAAAAGGTCACAGTATAACACGTATAACACAACCAGCAAGCTGTTTGTGTATTATCTTCACAGAAACAACAAGTTGTTTCTGTACAAATAGCTAACCATTTAGCTATAAATAGCAAGCTATTTACAGCAAGCTCAATAACTGTAAACAGTAAGCTCAATAAAACGATGAGTTTTATGCTATTATTTCTTCAGCCCCCCCTCAAGTTGGAGCATGGTGAAAATCAACCAAGCCTAACTTGTTGCATAACTTCTGGAACAAAGGAGCAGTCAAGGCCTTGGTGAAGATATCTGTAACGTGTAAAGACGAAGCTAAATATGAGGTTTCAATAAATCCTTCTTTCAATTTGTCACGAACAACATGACAATCTATATCAATGTGTTTGGTTCTTTCATGGAATATGGGGTTAGCAGCAATGTGAAGGGCAGCTTTTATTATCACACCGTAAAGAAATAGGAAGCAGTAATGGAAGAGCAAGGTCACGAAAAAGAGAACCAAGCCATTGAAGCTCACAAACTATCATTGTTATACTCCTATACTCTGCTTCAGCAGAAGATCGTGAAATTGTTGGTTGCTTCTTACTTTTCCAAGAAATCAAGGATGAACCAAGATATACATAAAAACCAGTGACTGATCTTTTAGTGTCAGAGTAAGCTCCCCAATCAGCATCACCATAAGCTGATAAAGTAAAAGAACTATGAGTAGGAAAAAATAAACCCAAGGAAGGACTATGCTTCACATATTTCAGCAAATGCATAGCACATTGCCAATGCAAAGTTCTTGGAGCATAAACAAATTGACTTAGCTGATGTACAAAAAATGTAATATCTAGCCTAGTAAAGCCAAGATATAATAATTTCCTTACCAATCATCGATACGGCTGAGCATCATCCAACAGAGAACCAGACGCAGAATCAGAGGTTAGTTTCATACCTTTCTAAAGAGGAGTGGATGCAGGTTTAGCTCCTAAAGACCTGCCTCTTGAACCACATCTAAAACATACTTGCTTTGATTCACATACAATCCTGCCTTAGATCTCGCAATCTCCAACCCTAAAAAATATTTTGCAATTCTAAGATCTTTAATGGTAAATTTAGCATCCAAAAACTATTTTACCTTCAGAATTTCTGCTACCGAATTACCAGTGAGAAGCATATCGTCAACATAAACTAAGATGGCCATAAAAGAATCCATTAGCTGTAAAGTAAATAAACAGTGATCATTAGAAGACTACTTGAAACCATAAGATAAGAGTTGATTTGTCAGTTCAACATGCCACTGTCTCAAGGCTTGTTTCAAGCCATAAAGAGACCGTTTCAATTGAAAAACTTGACCAGGTTGAGCCCGGTAATAACCATCAGGTGGAGACATGTATACTTCCTCATCAATAGTACCATGCAAAAATGCATTGTTAATGTCCAGCTGATGTAGTGCCCAATTTTTAGCCGCTGCCATAGCTAAGAAAACTCTGACAGTGACCACCTTAGCAACAGGGGAGAAGCTATCAGTGTAATCAAGCCCCTCAACTTGATTGTAGCCATTTGCCACCAACCGAGCTTTATACCTATCAACAAAACCATCAGGTTTAACCTTAATTTTATACACCCATTTTGAACCAATTGCCTTTTTTTTGGTGGTAAAGCAGTAACAACCCAAGTCTGATTTTTTTCCAAGGCTGCTATTTCATCAGCCATAGCACGTTCCCATTGTACATGCCCCTTAGCATCTGCATAAGATTTGGGTTCAGTGAGTTTTGATAGATTTGTTAAAAAATACGTATAGTCTGTTGAAAAATGATTGGAGCAGACAAAAGGAAAAGTATCAAGAGTGTATGACGTGGGCTTGACAACTTCAGCAATATCACCAGCCTGCTCATGGACAGAGTTGGTTTGGAAATCAGTAAGCCAAGCTAGAGGTTTAGTTTGCCTTAGACTTCTCTTAGGCAAGACATGAACAGGATCGGTAGCTGGACCATGAGAATTTAAAGAAGTAGTTGGAGCATTAGAAGAAGCAGACTGATCACCCAAATGAGAAGTAGTAAGCTCAGTGTCAGTAACAGTGGGAATAGAGTAATCATCTAAAGCAATAGGTACAATAGAAGCTGGCTGCCCTGAAGATGTATTATCTATATACTGCTGTTGAAAAGGAAAAATCTCTTCATAAAAAAACTAAATCTCTAGTAATAAAGCATTTTTTGTTCTTCAAGTCATACACCTTGCAAGCCTTTTGACCAGGAGAAACTCCAACATACACACTTTTGATGGCTCGAGCTTCAAACTTATCTTTGTTGGACCTATTATTAGTACAATAACATAAGCATCCAAACGTTTTAAGGTGGTCGAGAGAGGGTTCCTTTTGAAACGGCATCCGATAAGGACTTTTCCAACCAAGAATAGAAGATTGCAACAAATTGATCAAAGTCATGGCATGTAAAATGGCATGACCCCAAAAACATTTTGGTAAAGCGGCTTGATAAAGTAAAGCTCTTGCCACTTGTAATAGATGTCTGTGCTTGAGCTCAACTACCCCATTTTGCTGGGGAGTATATGGGCAACTCTTCTGATGAATACTTCCATTCTCCTGTAATAATGCTTGGCAAGAAGAACTAATAAATTCTCCTCCATTATCTGACCAAAGGATCTTAATAGTTGTTGCAAACTAGTTCTTTATCATCTTTAGAAACAATGACAAAATTGTAATTGTTTAAGACTTTTGTGCCATTAGATATGTCCAAGTACACCTACTGAAATCATCAACAAGAGTTAGGAAATAATGTGCCCCTGAAATAAAAGCATGAGTATAAGGTCCCTATACGTCTGTATGCACAATCTTGAATTTATCTCCTACTCTAGATTGACTTACTGGAAACTGTAACCTTGTCTGTTTTGCCATGGGACATACATCACACATATCTGCAATCTTATTAAAACCAGCTGTATTTTTATTAAAAATGGACAATTGCTTCATTACAAAAGGAGATGGATGACCCAATATCTTGTGCCAAATTTGTCTACTAGTTACAGATGCATTATTTATAGAACAAGCACATTCAGAGGGTTTGGAAGGAAATGAAATGGAATGTTTGAAAGTACAAGGGGAAATATCAAAGTAAGAACTAGTATTTAGAATGTAAAGGTTGTCTATAACTTGTCCCGTGGTTAGGATCTTCTCACTCCTTAATTCCTGTAACAAACAAGAATTTGGATAAAATTTGAATAAGAGTGAAGAATTTTTGGATAGTTTATATACAGACAGCAAGTTATGTTGAAAAGTGAGGATGTATAGGAAGTTTGACAGGGTTAAAAAGGAGTTTAAATTCATAGTGCCTTCATATTTCACATAAGTAACAACACCATTAGGCAAGTGAACTTTAGTAGGTTTGTCAACAGGAACTAGTGTTTGGAAGTAAGATTTATTTGCGCAAATATGGGTGGAGGCACCAGAGTCAATAATCCAGCATCTCAACTTGTTTGATGTAACATTTGCAAATGACATACCTGTATACTTCACTTGAGCAAAGTTTAGTTGCTGAGAATCCATTTGCTTCCCCTTTCAAATCTTGGCAATTTCTTGTTGGATGAGCTCTGTCAAGCCTTGCATATTATTATTCTTCGAATCATCTTCATCATAATCCTGTGGAGTTTCAACCATATAGGCTTGTTTGCCTTTTCCTATTCCTTTTCCATTTCCCTTCTTCTGCTTTAGCTCTTTGTACCACTCTGGATAATCATGGAACTTAAAGCAGCTATCCTTCTCATGACCCTCTACCTTGCAAAATTCACAAAACTTATCTTCTTTCTTCTTAAAATCTTTCTTTTTAAAGTTTCCTCTTCCTCCGCTTTACTTGTCTGATCCAGAGTTTTTAACCAACATAGCATTAACATTTACATTATCACGCAGCATACTAATCTCCTTTTGTCTCTCTATACAAAGCACCATGGCGTACACTTTGTTAACAGTTGGTAAAGGATCAGATGCCAAGATCTGACTCCTTATATTGTCAAAGGTTTGATTCAATCCCATTAAAAACTGAATAACCTTATTCCTTGTATCAATCTCTTCAAGTTTTTTATTCAATTGACAGCTATAACCATTGCAAGAGCAGATCAAAATAGGCTGCAACCTTGAAATCCCATCCCAACACTTATGTAGTTTACTATAGTAAATTATGATAGAACTATTTTCCTATTCAATTGAGGTTATTTCTCTTTGGATCTGGTAAATTTGAGGTGTATTGTTGCTATCTCCAAACCATTCCTCCAATAAATCCCACAGAATCTTGGAAGTAGGACTATAAATGAAGATTTCTGCTATTTCTTTACTAATAGAATTCAAGATCCATTATTTGATCATACAATCCACTTTTCTCCAGCGCTTGTATTCTTGTGCATTATCTGGTGGCTTAACTGATCCATCAATAAATCCCAACTTATCATTCGCTTCTAATGAGTTTATTACATATACACTCCAACTCATATAGTTATTAACAGTAAGAAGATTAGTTACCAAAATCATTCTAGGGTGATATGAACTATGCAGCTATAATGAATCATCTTTTGCACAAATCCTTGGAGCTTGTGGTACAAAATCTTCGATTTTCTTCTCATGTATTTGTAGACTCAACATCATTTCCAGTACTCGCCATTCAAGAAACTTCAGATCTAAAATCTTCGGTTCAAGAAACCAAGAAAACTTTTGATCAAGAAACACAAATTAGAATTACAGTAAACTCCAACGGTATGAATAAAAGAAATACAGGCTTTTATGATATAGAGAACCAAATTGGCTCTAATACCATGAACAAATCCAGAATGGAAAACAGCTAAAGCAACACTTCAAAGAAGAATGAAGAATAGAGCTTCTTATTACTCTGTTACTTGAGAATCACGTAATCCATACAAACAACTAACTATATTTATACAAGAAGAAACACTAGCTAACCATGGTTAATTAGCTAAAGTTAATTAACTTAACAATAACTGCTATTTAACCTGACTAGAAGAAAACGACACAGTATAACACAAACAGCAAACTATTTGTATATTATCTTCACAAAAACAGCAAGTTGTTTGTGTACAAACAGCTAACCATTTAACTGTAAACAGCAAGCTATTTACAGCAAGCTCAATAGCTGTAAACAGCAAGCTCAATAAAACGGTGAGTTTTATGCTATTATTTCTTTAGTGCCTGCAGTTTCATAGTTAATTAATAAGAAGTGGAACTACCGAGATGAGATGAAATTTCTAATGTTGTTTGTCCTTCCAAATGAAAATTTCTTACCATAACAAGTTTGCTTTGAAATTTGATGGTATTTGGGAGAGGGAAGAGTGCAAATTGTTGGTACAAAAAGAAGAATTTCTATCGAAAATAATGCCACCATTCTCCATTTTTAAGTGTTGATGTGGAGCGGCTGTGATTTGGTGTAACATGCCTGGAATGCTCTCTCTTCTATGCATCGATCTGTAAGCTTGACTTAGAACTGTAAAACAAAAGTGTTTGTATTACTCATTTTCAGGTTATTGCTCCTGCAATTTGATTACGGAAATATATAACAGGATCTCAAAATTCTTTCCGTTCAAAATTATATTAAATTCAAAATGACGTTGATGTATTTAAATAAAAATAAAAATAAAAAAAGGAAGGATTATTGTCATTTTTTCATGTGAAAATTATTCTGCGCATAATAGAGAAATTCAGTTTCTTCGTATAACATTAATGTCTTCTTGAAGAAGTAAATTCGAAGTTAGATAATTTATTATCAACTATACTAATGGATCCACTGTCCTCCTTTTTTCTACATGTTTATTGAATAATGGAGTTGTTTTAAAACTTTGCTAGTAAAGATAGCGGGGTTGATATCTCTTAATTTATGTGTTAACTATAAGCCTATAAATGGGTAAGTTTAATTTATTATTTTGGTGTATTGAAATTCAATTTGTCCATTTCAAAAATCCCAACACCAACACAATATCATAGTTTTTCTTAATCTGGATCTATAAGAAAAATATAGAAAAAATATTTGAGAATCCATCATATTAAAATGAAAGCATATTTGCAATCTTTTTTTTTTTTTAATGAGATATGATTGAAAATGATAATAAATTGTTGAACACGGTTGGTACATATAACTTTGATTGATATTGAAGCTCACAATAAAGAAAAAAATAAGAAAAAATCAAAAACTTTTATATACTCTTTGGCTTTTAAATAATATTTACTAACATCATGAATGCAAATCTCCGAAAGAAAAATGGAATATATTGAACACGAATGTTTAGGCAATTAACAAATAAATGAGGTTGATGCAAGTCCTTACTCCTAAGAGAGAATTCAAGATGCAAAAAAAAAAAAAAATCTGAAGGGATGAAGAAATATATGGTAACAAAGCTCATGACAATTGCCAACAACATTAAATTGGTAAAGAGTTTTCAAACAACAAAAATATTAGTGATGATGAAAAGGATTATCCGCATAAAGGTATGTAAAAGACTTTGCCAACTGAAAAAAGATTCCACGTTTAAAATTGAGCTAACAAATGTAGGACAAGAAAAAGAATTTCTAGAAAATTAATAACACAAAAATAGTGAAAAATGCATCAATAATTGGAAATTGATGAGAAATAACAAAATATGAAGTTAGATGAGATTAAGGATGATCACGGGCCGGGGAATTCCCCGGCCCGGGCGGGGATCCGCCCCGTTCGGGGCGGGGAATCCCCGAATTTTCCCCTCACGGGGACTGGAGCGGGGGAAAAAAATTTCCATTATAAAATCGGGGACAGGGACGGAAAATGGGGTATCCATCCCGTGGGGATCCCCACCCCGCAAAAAATACTTTTTTTAATTTTAAAATATAATATTTTGTAAATAATTAAAATATAACTTAATTTTACAACTATTAAGTTTTAAATTATAATTAATTTTAAATTTATGAATTATTAAAATTTATATTAATTTAAATTATGATTGATTTTAAATTTTTTATTATGGGCGTGCAAATGATCGGTTCGGTTTTGGGCCGAACCGAAAAAATCGAAAATCAAAATTTGAAAAATATAAGAATCGAACTGAAACTGAAGTTTATAGAACCGAAAACCGATTACACCGAAATAGTTTCGGTCGGTTTGGTCCAATCGATTTTGAGTTAATATGGGCTGTTTCAGGCCCAATTCCAAGCCTGCCTATAATTTGGTTTGGTGGAGTCCAATTTAGTCCAGTTTTATTGCTACAAATGATGCAATAAATTATTTAGAAAATGTGAGTACATTGTATTCGATGTCACGATACCATAACATAATATAATCGAATATAATTAATTATTACACTAGAAAAATACAACTGAATACAATGTAGTCATTCATCAAGTGAATACATTGTATTAAGATTTGTTTTGTCATGTATATGATGTATTCGGTTTTATTTTAGCATTCACTTTAAGTTTTTATTTTCCTTTCAATTTTTTTGATGCTTTGTGTCAATTCAATAAATTAGAAGGATGTCACTGTAACAAATATAAAATTAAAATATTACATTATACTGTCATATTCAATTAGTGTAAAATATTAATACAATATATTAACTAGTAATATAACGACATCATATTCACTTATTTCCGAAAATAATATAATCAATGTTGTTATTCTATATTAACATAATATATTGTATACGGTAAATTTCATAAATGGTTTTATTATTATATATTAAAATAATACATTATGTATTGTATACAATGTAATCCGATTTGTTATACCATGTATATTTTAGAAGGATTTAAATTCATATTTTAATTCACTTCTAAATTTTAATTTTAATTCACTTGTAAAAAAATTAAAGTACAAAAATTGAGAACACTAATACTCTACTATTCAATTTAATAAATTAAGGATTTAAATTTATATCATTTTCTAAGTGAACTCATCAGCAACTCTTTCCATGTAAATTTTGGCAGTATATCCACTTTTTTCCAAAAAATAAATTGTGTTCATTTCTATCCAACTGAATGTATTGTGTTTATTTTTGTCCAAACTAAATAGAGCAAAAAGAATGATTCCCATGTATGAATAAAATTATTAGATCTATATATAAAAATTAAAAAAAAAGTCATTAATTAATAAATTATACTGATATAGAATATCACATTAAAGAGATGTCCATATAGTGAAAAAAGAGATGAGGCAATCTATATAATATAATTAATTTGCTATTTATTTCATATCAACACAAATTAAGAAATGCATAAATTGATACTGAACAACTCAAAATAAAAAGTAGTGCAGCAAAATCAATTAAAATAACATTTGTAATTTCTATTCAATTTTTTTATCTTCCTTGACATTAGAAAAGATAAATTTAAAAGAAATAATTTTAATTTAATAAAGAAAAATAAGATTAAGAAAAAGAAAAAAATATAGTTAATTAAATAAGTTAAACACCGTTAACTTTGAAATAACCCCACAAAATTTATTGTCTTTTTAACTTTCTTAACACCAAGAGTGAAGAGCAATAATAATAAAAAAAATACACAGCAATAGTAAAAAGATCTTCTCTTTCTAATTACGATTGCCTTAATTGTCCACTATTAACAACACTTGTTGCTGATATATCGTATACAGTTTCACTAGAACTAATACACACTATCCAATTTGACCAAAATTAAATGCCCTATATTCAGTTTTGCTCCAAACAAATATACTATTTTTCAAATTGAACTCAAATTCAATCTTATTTTTAATTAAAATTGAATTTGTAAATTTAATTTAAATTGAATTTAATCTATTAATTTAATTTTTATTGAATACTATTCAAATTGAAATTAAATTGGATTTTAATCAATTTCAATTGCCAAATTTAATTGAATTAATTCAATTTTTTTTGAATTTGGATTTCATTTGAATTCACATTTTAATTAAAATTAAGTATCAATTAAATTAATTAAGATCAAATATAATTACACTAGAAAATTCGATAATTTGATAAGTGAAAGAAAGCTCTCAAGGAATAGGTATTTTTTACTTTTGCCTAATCTCCGTATACAAATTTTGAAAATTGTGTTGACTATTTGATCAATCATCCTTCAAAGCGTATTCATTGCATGCCTATAACTATATCCCTATTAGGTGCAACTGCAAGGTGGGGATTTTAATTTAATTTTAAATTTGATAGAAATAATCAATATTAAAAAAAATAAATAAATTTAAAATTTATAAAAAAATAAAAAGAAAAAAATATTTTTGAAAATAAGAGGTGCCATTCAATTAAAATAAGATTAAATTTGAGTTTAATTTGGATAATTGAACACAATTTATTCAGTTTGGATAAAAATAAATATAGTATATTTAGTTTAGTAAAAATGAATTTAGTTTTTTTGGGTAAAAGTGGATACAATGTATTAAATTTAGATAAAAGTAAATTGAATGCATTTAATTTGGCTAAAAATGAATGCAATATATTTAGTTTACATTTAGGCAATGAAGTTATCGATTTTCTTGCTTTTACATTTTTATAGTGTATAAATTATAAGAATTATACTCAAATCAACAGAAAAAAATATTTAGAAGTAGAAAATTGAAAAATTTAGATTTTTATTTTTTTTTAAAGTTGAATACTTTTTAGGAGGTATTACTTTCTTCACAATTAGGATTTGACAAAAACATTAAAAAACCACTAAATCGGTGGTTAAAATTGAATTCAAGCTGATTTATATTATTATCAGTTCAATTGAACGTAATCCTAAACTTCATTTTTTTAAAAATGATGATTAATGGATTTAGATTTAGATTTAATCTAAGGTTAATGGATGCTTATTTGTAATTTTTCATATATATTATCTACGTGTGTGAGAGATTCCAAGAAGTAATTTTAACATCTTAATTGAAATTACCATTGTTACTGTATGTAAATATAAAATTCGGGGAACGGGGATCTCTGCGGGGGACGGGAGGGGGGTGGTTTTCTCCCCATTCTAGAGTCGGGGACGGGGAATCCCCGACCCCGGCGGGGCAGTGAGTGGGGATGCAATTCCCGGCCCGGTCCCACCCCGTGAGCACCCCTAGATGAGATGTGACTTAGAGATGCTCTAATAAAACAATTACATGTTTGCTATTTTGAATTAAGAGGCAATGTTGAGAATTGATTCAAAATCAAGGGATTGATTAACTAAATGGTGAGCAAAAGTAACGGGTTTTATTCTTTTACATGTTTATTTTCTTTAATTGTTGTAAAAAATTGGATAGTAGAGTTGGTGTGGTTATTCTCCCTTAAATGTGTCTTAATTATAAGCCTAGCTATTATATACAAATTTAGTTTAGTATTTTGGTGCAATAAAATTCATTTATCCCGCTCAATAATCCCAACATCTACTGATTGTTCTTAAATTTCTAGGTTGAATGCTGGGTTTGTATTATTATTAGGAAAATAGCCACAAAACTGTTGATTGTAATTCTTTCCTATCAAATATCTATATGTAGTTCCAAAACTGTCTTTAATGAATAAATCCAAAAGCATAAAAGGAACTTCACCTTGTCCAGTCTTATCGAGCTTCTTACTCCGATACATCTGATATCCATCAATGAAGGAGGAAGAAGGTAAGTATGAATTAGATCAGAAATTACAGAAGAAAATCAGAGAGATTAAATCAATGCCTAACTCATACAATACCTGCAAATGACTCTTTACATGTGCTATGCTAAGTCCTCTCACATTCATTAACTGAAGAACTAACTTGGGAGTTGCTCCTTCATTAATATAAAGATTTTTCAGAATAAATATCTTTCAATTTATAAAGAAAAAATTGAATAGAATGAACTTACTTTCTTGGCCACCAAGTCTTTCAACAGCATGGACAAAAGAAAGATGAAGATCAGGAGTCCAGCGTAGACGAGGTACTTTGGATCTAATGTATTGTCTGACATCACTCTTGCGTTCATTATTTCTTTCTGCTGAGGAATTATTATTATTATTATTAGCTAGTGAAATCCCATCTGTTCTCTTCTCGTCGTCCTCTTCTTCTTCGCTGGTAGCTTCTTCATTCAAATCCAAAGATGAACATTTTTGAGATGAAACTATTGATGTATTTTCACTGTTCTCTCCATCATGCATCTCTAATTCTTCCATTATGCCTACTCCTTTTCTCCTTCTTTTAACTTGATTTCTCCCAATTTTCAGTCTCTGCTAGAATCATGGACTCTTAATAATTAACATCGAAATTTGGAAATATGAAAATTGAACAACATGACTAAAAGGAAGGAGGACAAACCCTAGATCACTTCAATTATTCACACATTTCTTTTTAGAGTTGACTTTTCACTAAGATTTTGAGGATTTTTCATAAGCTAGTTAGAACCTTGTACTGCTTCAGCCACTCATATAAATGGAGGCAACTTCAAATTTAAGATTTTGGTTCCAAAAAAATAGAGAAACTATTCATTTTTCTTTGTGTATATTCTGTCATACTGAAGCCCAAACAAGGATATTTATAATCTATATAAGATGATCCTTAGTAAGAAAATTAATGTACACATTCATATCTATAAAGTTATGATTATGTAATTATAAGTATGTGGCTCTAATGAAAAACCAATCATAGATTTACTATTTATTCTGATTAGAAATTCTAATTTCTATTTTTATTTGATTACTAAATTAGGGTCACTTCTTTCAATTTTGTAACTACAAACGAGGGAATACAAGAAAAATATAGAAGAAAAGTAAAATCACTCGTTTTTGGGGTTACTTACAAGGTGATTTCAATACTTGTGAGATAGAATATGTTCCTAGTGATCGTTCTCTCCTTTCATAATCTTCTATAATCCTGCAAAGTAGATAAAAATACCAAAACAAAAATGAATTATATGATAAACCCATCTATGCTTCCAAAAGGATAAGGAATTAATAAATTTCAGACGCTAATTTTGTCTAAATGTATCTGTTGAATAAAATAAAGATATATGATGCTCAACAACATAAATAAATATGTTATATTATATATCACAAAGAAAAAAAAAAGACTAGATAGCTGTTCAATGAGCATTGATTTTGGTAAATTTTGTATTATTTTTTTCTTTAATCAACAAAACAGGTTTCTAGGAAGGACCAATTAGCTCGGGGAACTTTGATCTCGAAATTGAAAAACTTATCTTGATTTGTCAGAAAAAAAAATAGCTAAGCATGGTTCTTGTTTGTAAAAATATTGAATATGGGGAACCAAAATTGATCGTCATATGCATCTTGAGAAATTTAGATCAATTCTTTGAGATGTTACAGCTACCAAGATTACTAAATTCTTGCTGGAGATTTGCTTGTTGGACTCCATTTCTGAGTATTTGTGTGTGTATGTGAAGGGAGAGATGAGAAATTCTCATATTTTGTAAATATTTTTGGTAGAATGATAGTAGTTGGATCATTCTTTCTCGAAGTACCTTAAAAGCAAAATAATTGATCTAGAATTAGAAATTCTATGGGAAAAAGAAAAGGAGAAAGCAGCGGATTCTTTTTAAGTACCTAGTAGTAAATTGGATCAGGCAGAAGTAAGAAAATTAAGAACTAAATACCGTTAAGAAAATCATCTAATAAGAAATACCTTTGAAAATGATCAGTGAAGATTAAAACAAGATAAAAATCAGAGGTATAAGATCTTTGAGTTTGAACTTTGATAAAATCAGATTTGAAGAGAACTACTAACTATATATGAACATATAAATGGTGGCAATAATCTTCGATAAATTTCCCAAGATAGTACAAACCATTGAGGAAGATGAAGGTGAAAATTCAAGAATCTTCGTCTTCCAAGTTGCTGATCTTGACTGGAGTTCCTTAATTAAGAAAAGAGAAGGAAAGAAGAGAGAGGAGAAAGAAAATGTTGTCTGTGTTTGAGTTTTAGGATGTTCTAGTGTCATTGAAAGATCATAGTCATCAAAGTTCAGATAAAGCAAGACTTTTCATGGTTAATTAATTATATATTAGATTTACAAAATTCAAAACTAATAATAATAATAGTTATTGTTAGGAATCCACTTGTTATTTTTACGATGCAATAGTACTCGAATTATGTGTACAGATGCAATTGTTGGAGAATCATGTGACCACTCAATCCTTTTCTTCTTTCCCTCTTTTCTTTGACAGTTGTACAACTAAATCCCTTCTCTCTCTCTCTCTCTCTCTCGTGATTATCTTAATTGTTTGACCTATGTTGCAGACTCCTCTTATTGTTAAATGCTAATTACCATTTTAAAACAGTCTGATTTTTCCCAGTTTGATTAGTTATTGTATAATTATTTATTAATCTCAAAGTGTTATGCCAAGCACAGAAAGATTATAAATTATGATTGGCCATATGCAATATTACGAAATATAAATTTGTTTTAATCTATTCTCCACTATATATCAACATATATCTCTTAAAACCATTTCTGATCACTTTATAATTTAGATATATACATGAGAAAATATGGAAAATTAAAAAAGCATTTGCAAGTTGATAAATTTTTTGAATTTTTGCTATTATTTTTTATAAAATTTTGTTTGAGCATTTTATTTTTTATTTCTAGTTTTTTTTACATCAAGCACTCCGTTAACGAATTTTGTGAGCTTGGTTAACGCACACCGTCATTCTCTTTCTCTTTCAAATATATTTCCCTGTAATTTCAGTTATCAACATAGTTGGCTTGATCTTAATTGAATACTAAATATGGTAAAAATTGTTTAGTGGGAAGAAATTTCACTCAAATTCCACTTTTACGTACATTTTTTGCCACTTTAATATGTGAAAAATTGACGTTGCATGTTAGTCATGCTTATAAAATCCATTAATAGGGGCTTGTGGTCAAATATAATAAACGTTTAATGGCTCGATGCGCAAAAAAAAAAAAATTATTTAGAATTTTAATCGAAAAATAATTTCAGAAATTTCACAGAATTGCAATAGGTTTGGCAGAAATTAAAGCCATATTGACACAGAGAAATGAGGGACCATTTATATCATCAACCCATCAATTTCTTCTCACCTAAACAAAGACTTTCTTCCCTTATCAATGTCCCTGTTCCTTTGTTTTCTTCTGTGTCCACATATAGGTTATTGTGTGCATGCATGTAGGGATTCATTAGTCCAACTGAAGAAAAAAAAACTATACAAGTCGTTGAAGAAAACACTACATAGAATTATTTGTGGGGCTAATTTGTTTTGGATCCCAATATATATATATATCAACAAAGCTAGTCAATTTTGGTTGGACATTTGCATTCAAATGAGGTGGTACTGGACCCTTTTCCAACCACAGACTTCTGCCTTGGCAAGTAGGAAATTTTTAAAAATAAATAAAATTGTTTATGCTGGTTTAATAATATTTCCTTAAGCATTTCAGAAATTGGAATGTTAATTTTAATTAGATGAGCTGTGATCAAATACCCTTGATGACTAAATTTCAGAGACTTCATGGGAAAAATGGGGGGAAACTGTAACAGCATTGCTTAATTATTAAATACTTGAATTGAAGTTGCCATGTGCGCAAACGTTAATTTTCTATAAACTTAATAAATATTTAGGTTTAGGTATAAACCAGTGTACTATCAATATTATTTCTGATCCGACCAAGGCCTGCACATGGATCCACAAAGAATCAAAGATAGATCAAGAACCCGTTCTGCCCACTCGATTTGCACAGATTTAACAAATATATGTTAAGAGTTAGATTAATCAGTACATTTATACAGATATCTTAATATAAAAAAAATAAGGCTAAAAATTTATTTAACATTAAGACCTCCTCTTAATCTAATTCAAAACTACATAGGGATTGATCAAATTGAAAGAGTTGTAATCTGATTAGTAGAAGAGACAGAAATGAAATAGAGGTGTTAAGTTTACAGAGTAAGAAGGAAAGAAATAAATAAGATATCTTTTATTATATGTTTACGTGATACAAGTGAAGAACTTATATATACGTATCACTTAAGAGTTACAGTATATGGAAAGCTTCACTTGAGAGTTACAGTTGTATAAAGAAAGCTTACAAGACAAAAGATAAGCTGGAAGATAAACACTGGTACAATAGATAAATATAAAATAGAGATAAACAGAACAAGAGATAAACATATCCTTTGAGAGTTGAAATTTGAGTTGATCAAGAGGGACAAGGGATAATGGTAAGAAAGTCATAATTGTCTGTTAGTGTCTAGTATAAAATTAAATAAATGAAAAATAATTAGCAAAACCCAAAATATTGTTTAACGTTTTGCATAGCATCCAAAGGTTTAACTTTCCAAAGCTAATCAGAGAGAATTTGGATTTTTTTGTCTCTTCGTAGTATTTTGGGAAAGAAGAGGAATCACTTCAAGATTAGGTTTATCAATAAGACACATAAAAACTGGCTCGTTATTTGTGTTACATATGCTTAATTAATTAATTTATTTTTGTTTCATACAGAGAAAATAGGACTTATATTCTATTTCTAAGCAATTAAATAACATAAATTGAGAAAAAAAAAACTACGTGGAAGAGATGCAAATCGAGCACTGTATATGATTATTAAATCAAATTTGAGTATGTAATTACCTCCTAATCCTACGTACCTAACATAGAAAAACAATTTTAATTTAGATGTTCTTTCCTGTCGTGTGCATGGGGAGTTGACAATTTTATTATTTTAGATGACAATAAATAAAGAATCTTTCAAAGAATTATTTGTTTTATTTTTATTTATTTCATGGATGGGTACATCCATCCAACCAAGTTATATATAAACAGAGAGAGCATCAGACCGCATAACATGGTCAAAGGAATAATGTTTTAAGAATTGGGAATTTTATTTTTTTATATGGCTCCAAAAGAAGAATCATGTCTAATAATTGTTTAATTAATCAAGAATATAATATCAATCACATACCTCAGAATGATTCTGTATGTTTCTTATGATTGTCAGATTTTCTTTTCTTTCCATCTTTCTTTTTTTTAATTTCTGTTTCCATTATCAAGTTACTATTTTGTACTGATTTTGGATCATAGTATTGGTTTCCATTGGATCGGCGGCTTTTTTGGGGTTAGAATTTAGAAATCCAGCATTGACTATTGCTTATGAATCAACCCACTTAAAAAAATTATAAATAACCAACATTCTCATTAATTCAAGGAATTCGACACTTTATTTAATTTTAAATAATTAAAATCTTGAATTTAAATTTTATAAATGGCAAAATATCAATGTGAATAGAGTTTATCTCATAATAGATCGATTCGACTCAAACTAAATTATATCGATAATTATATTAAAAAAACACAAAATATATTTTTAATACCGTTTTTTTATGCTATCTAAAAGATATAATTAAATTCCTTCAATAAAAAAAATATATAATTAAATAAGAAATATATATCTCTCTCAAAACCCTAACCTCCTTTTCTTTTTAAATTTAAAAGTTTTTATTTTTTCATTTAATTTTAGAGCTGGGTTGCAGCTCTATTCCTATTTCTCTTCTTATAATTTTGATTTGTTTTTTCAATTTTCCGTGAGTTTTTTTTCTTTTTGCAATTTTTTTATAATAATTTTCATATCAGTATAAATATGAAAATTTTTTATTATTTTTAATTTTGTGTTCTTTTGATTTTTTAATTTGTTGTGAGTTTTTGTTTTAGTAAACTAATATATTATCTCATTTAGTACTCTTGTTTGTCCAGATCTTATATGTGTTGGTACATATCTAGTTCATTTTATTTGTTAATTAAATTTGAATATAAGTCAATTTTTTGTTATGCAAATTTATCCTCCTCCATTTGGAGGTTATTATCTTTTTCAATGTAAATTATTGTCCTTCTTGAATCAAAAGTGCAAAAGGTGGTTTAGAATTTTGCTATTAATGACAAATGGATTTAATTTTTCGCTAAAAGTCAAATTATATATAGCATATTATCATATTATCTATTGTTTTTATCACATAAATCTAGAAATTTTTCTCTATTAATTTTATTAGTTTTATGCATTTTGTGTACTTTAAAATTATATAATTTTATTTGTGTTTTACATATGTATTTTTTATATATATTATTAATAAAAGTTTAATTTTGCATTAAAAAGATGATTACATTTATCTTTAAAAAAAATTACTCTTTAAAACATTAAAAAAAAAAATCTCATGTACGCCCTTTATGTGTAAATGTGTATTGCCCTTATCAGGATACTTTTAAATTTTTTTTTTTTTAAAGATGCTTTTAAAATGGAAAAAGAGGCTCACATATGTTGGTTTAGCGTTTATTAGGGTATTACTGCCCCTTCAAATTTAAGAATAAGGATCAAATACATCCTTTAAAAAAATGTATATTTGAGTCTCTTTTGAGTTTTGACAATTTGAGAACATTTTCTTAAAAATGAATAAATAAACAATTGATATCCGTTTTGTGAATAGACGTCTCAATCGCTATTAAGCATGTTCTGAATAGCACCAACCTAGAAAACACAATTAGAAGACTTTAACTTCTTGTTGAGGAGCCCCAAAACAACTTTGTATCAATTTCTTTTTTTAAATCAAATAATTTTATAATTTATTTCATATTTTTGGCCAATATAAAAGAAGACACAATTTTATATGTAAATGAAATGTGATATTTGTAAATTTAAACTATTAGATTAAAAAATAAAATTATAATTTAACGATTTAAATTTATACCTCGTACAATATATCTGCGAATGACTATTCATAAAAAAAACATATCTTATAATAAGGTATACATTATATAATGTATATTGCGAGCCTTGTAATACACTTGATATATAGACTTGATTTTCAGGGGTCAGTTTCACCAACGGTCACTCAACTTATCACTAATTGCGCAAAAGTAACCGACTTTTTTTTCCTGACTTAAAAGTAACTGAACTTATTACAAATTTGCATAAAAGTCATGATCACCGGATTCCAGCGAAAATCCTTGCCGGATTGATGACATGGCTTGCCACGTCATATGCCGGACACACGTGGCATGTTCTACGTTTGGATCAATTTCAGCTACGGTCACTGAACTTACGATTTATCACCTAAAAGTAACTAACTTATTTTTCGTGACTTAAATGTCACTGAACTTATCATTTTTTTCAAAAAAAAGTCATCTTGACCTGATACTCATAGTGATGGATTTATTGTCACATCATAAGCTAATATTTCATATTTGACACGTCAGTTATCAAATCACCTTTGTCAGCTAATGTGTCATATTTAACACATCAACAATCCATGTGTGTTCATAGCTAATGTGTCATAGCTTATAATGTGATGATAAATCCATCTCCATGTAGCCATGTGCAACAGTAAGTTCTGTTCAATAATCGAACCGAATCGAAATAACCGAAAATCAAACTTTTAAGATTTTAATCAACCGAATCGAACCAAATTTATAGAATAACCGAATTCAACTGAATCGAAAATTTCGATCGGTTTGGTTCGGTCAACCGAAAATTGAAAATGAAAACTATTTTTAAAAAAAAAATAAAAAAATTTGTGTCTAAAAATTATACAAAATTATAAATCATATTATACTAAAATAAAAACATATAACCCGGTCAAGATGACTTTTTTGAAAAAATATGATAAGTTCAGTAACATTTAAGTCACGAAAAATAAGTCAGTTACTTTTGGGTGATAAATCATAAGTTAAGTGACCGTGACTGAAATTAACCCAAATGTGAAACGTGCCACGTGTGTCCGGCATATGACGTGGCATGCCATGTCATCAATCCAGCAAATGTTCTTGCCGGAATCCGGTGATCATGACTTTTATGCAAATTTGTAATAAGTTCAGTTACTTTTAAGTCAGAAAAAAAAAAGTCGGTTACTTTTGCGCGATTAGTGATAAGTTGAGTGACCGTAGGTAAAATTAACCCGATTTTCAGTCGATGTGGTTGGTCAATTATCTTGAGAACATGTACGTTGAGTTTTAAGGTTTGATTTTAATAAATTTATTAAATTAAACGGTTTAATTTATAATTTAAAATTTGAAAAATTTTCAATGTTACGCTTTGTGTATAACATAAATGCCAACTTAGGAAAGTCAAGCTCAATTATGTTACCTGCCCTACTGAACCCAACCCAGAGTTTTTACAATCTCAGAATTCAAATTTATTCATTTTTTTTCTTATTTTCATTTCTATTCAATAATTAAGTTAAAATGTGATTCATCTCCCACGTGTGAACAGAATATATGATCTCATACTTCTTTTGACCATCCAAATACCCTTATATAGATGAGTTGGCTGATATATTATCTTTTTTTTTAATTCATCTGCATCTATTTTTAATTAAAGTTAATTCAATTATTTTATGCTAGCATGTCATTCATATTCCAAAATAGGACTTAATATGTCATTTATAGATGGAGAAGAGTTCGCCCCAGGCTCCACTGGTTTCTTTAATTTAGTTATTTAACCTAAGGTCCTTTAAATTTATTTCCTTTTTTTAATTTCTTTAACATTTAATTCAGAATTAAACCTGTTACTAATAAAATATTAAAGTATCAAATTGAAGCCTTCACTCTTACTTTTCAAAATAAAAATTCATAGCTAAACATAGCTATCAAATGTAGTTGAGCCTTTATATATATATATATATATATATATATATATATGATTTCATACTTCATATATAGTACTTGAAGTTATTATTTCGTGATGAAGATATAGTTAGGCAGAGGCTAGATGATCCAACCGTGTATCAAGGAGCGCAGCCACAAATTGAGTAAAGATGACCATGTTTCTTTAATTGTTCTTCTGACTTCTTGACTTGGCTTTTTCGAGCCTTGTCTCATGGACTGAGTTATCGGCCATGATATATTTAATATTATCAAGAATGACTCCAACTATACATACATATACACACACACAAAAGAAAGAGAAACTAAACAACACAATTAAGCAGTAACAATCCACAGGAAGACAGCTCCCGCCATATCTCCCGCAAGCAAGTGAACAGCAACCTGTTGTAAATTAGTGAAACTTACTTGGACAGCTGTTTTACTTGGACAGCTGGTATATTTCAAAACCAAGTCTTTACTGTTTTACTTTGCTTTTATTTAGGCGTATTATCTTGCAAAATAATCTCACAACGTTATTGTTAGTTGAGATCTTTTAGGATAAATTTTATTATTTATAGAGATTGCTTTTAATGTATTCAAATAATTCTTCATTGAGTAATAAAAGTTTATTAACAGAAAATTCTCAGTCTCTTTCATTTCTTTATTTCCTGGTCTTGTATATCTTTATACTTTCTTCACATGGTATCAGAGCTTGGTTTCCCACCAAGTGTTTGATTTTATTACTCAAAGAAGATGAACGGTGGTAGCAGTGGCCCAAGTGCTTTTGTAGATAAGCTTGTTGGTAACAATTATAATTATTGGAAGCTATGCATGGAAGCTTTTCTACAAGGGCAGGATCTTTGGGATCTTATCTCTGGTGAAGATGCAGTAATTCCAGAGGATACACCACAAAATGCAGAATTGAGGAGGAAGTGGAAGGTCAGGTGCGGGAAAGCATTATTTGCTTTGCGGACATCAGTCAGTAAAGAGTACATTGAGCATATTCGAGAAGTAACTTCACCAAAGGAAGTGTGGGAGACGCTAGAACGATTGTTCACTCGAAAGAATACAATGAGGCTGCAGTATTTGGAAAATGAACTTGCTGGATTAACTCAAGGTGAATCTTCCATTCCTGAATATTTTTTAAAAATTAAAACTTTATGTGCTGAAATCTCAGAATTGGATGCGGAGGAGCCTGTGAGTGAAAATCGTTTGCGGCGTTACCTCATTCGTGGACTACGAAAGGAGTTCATGCCCTTTTTCTCTTCAATACAGGGATGGGCAAGTCAACCTTCAATTGTTGATTTGGAAAATCTGCTTTCAAATCAAGAGGCACTAGTGAAACAGATGGCCAACATTAACAAACCTTCTCTTTCTCGAGTGGAGGATGTTCTTTATTCAAAGGACAAAGCAAAACGTAATTCCTTCAAGCACACATCAAGTGACAACAAGCAGTCAAGAAACGAGGATAAGTTCAAAGGCAAATCAGAAGGCTGTTATAGGTGTGGAAAGCTGGGACATTTAAGGCGTGATTGCCGGGTGAAGGTGGTGTGCAATCAGTGCGGGAAATCAGGTCATATTAAGAAAAATTGTCGTGTCAATATTACAGAAGTAGAAGCAAATGTTGCACATGCAGATAGTGGATCTGACCAAACCATATGGGAGCAATGTCTGTCCTTTGAAGTTCGTGATCAACCACCAAGTATGACTTCTCTTGTGCACCAAACTAAAGCAGATGTTAATGCTAACGCATCTATAGACTACAACAAAGAATGGATAATTGATTCCGGTTGCTCTCATCATGCAACTGGAAATGTTTCTTTACTGTCTGATGTTCATTCACATTACGGAAAGAAGATTATTGCAACAGCTGATAATTCATTACATCCGGTAATGAAAGAAGGGCACTTCCATATCAAGGCTGATGTTGGAAACATTTCTCTAGAAGATGTTTATCATGTCCCAAGCTTAAGAAAAAATCTCGCCTCAGTTTCTCAATTAACTGACTCTGAGAGGTATGTCCTTTTTGGTCCAAATGATATTCAAATTCTTGCTAATATAAAACATATCGCTGCTGATGTTTTATTTACTAGAAAAAGAAAACAATCACTATATGTGTTGTCAGCAAGTGAAGCCTATGTTGAAAAGACAGGTCAGAATACAAGTGCTGCCCTTTGGCATGCTCGATTGGGTCATGTTGGCTATCAATTACTGCAGAAAATCTCTACGAAAAAACTTCTTGGTGGAGTGCCTCTCTTTAAGGAAATTCATCAAGATGTGGTTTGTCCTGGTTGCCAATATGGAAAATCACATCGACTTCCTTTCCCAAGTTCAAATAATAGAGCTTCTATTGCTCTAGAGCTAGTCCATTCAGATCTCATGGGACCTATAAAAACACCGAGCTATGCTGGTTTTCAATATGTGATGATCATTGTGGATGATTTTTCACGGTTCACTTGGGTGTACTTCTTGAAACACAAAAATGAAGCTCTCTCCAAATTTATTCAGTTCAAGGAGCAAGCTGAGAAAGAATTTGGGCTGCCCATTAAATGTCTACGCACTGACAATGGAGGTGAATACATGTCTACTCAGTTCTTGGATTATTGCAAGAAATATGGTATTCAACGTCAAATGACTTGTCCAGAAATTCCTCAACAAAATGGAGTTGCTGAGAGAAAATTGGCACATCTTACATTCATGTGCTTGTCATGGTTGCATGCTAAGAACCTTCCAAGAGAGTTATGGGCAGCAGCAATTAATTCAGCTTGTCATGTCATCAACTGCTTACCTCCATGGCCTGGAACAGAACCATCTCCGTTTGAAGCTATATACCACCATAAACCTAATGTGAGTTATTTTCGAGTTTTTGGTTCAATTTGTTATGTCCATATTCCAAAAACAAATCGAACTAAACTTGACCCAAAACCAAGGCGTTGTATGTTTGTTGGTTATGACACTCACAGGAAATGATGGAAATGTATGGATCCAGAAACAAAGCAAATTGTTGTATCACATGATGTGGTGTTTGATGAAGTTTCATCCCATCAAGTTGATGCAAATGGAGATGGAGGCATGGCTGATCTTTCACCTTTGTTTGTTGATGATGTCTCAAATGAAAGGAGCACCAATATTACTTCTGCAGAAAATATTCAGCAGTATGATGAAGCCATTGGGTCAGCACCACGGCGTTCTTCCAGGCAAAGAAAGCAACCTGAATATCTAACTGACTATGAAGTTCAGTTAAATCATTGTTCTATTGTGTCTTGTTTCTTGACAGGTGACTTATTTGAAAATGAGCCAAAATCCTACAATGAAGCAAAAGACATTCTTGAATGGAAAAAGGCAATGCAGGAGGAAATATCAGCTCTAAACAAGAATTTCACATGGGATCTTGTTCCAAAGCCAAAGAATGCTGATTTAGTTACTTGCAAATGGGTGTATAAATTAAAGAAAGGAGCTGATGGCACCATTGACAGGCATAAAGCTCGCCTTGTTGCTCGTAGTTTCTCTCAACAATATGGATCGGATTATGAAGAGACCTTTAGTCTAGTTGCTAAAATGGTGACCATTCGAACAATTATTTCATTTGCTGCCTGCAACAATTGGAAATTATGGCAACTAGATGTAAATAATGCATTTTTATATGGAGAGTTGGATCGTGATATTTTTATGGAGCAGCCATCTGGTTTCACATCCAAAGAGTTTCATAATCATGTGTGTAGGCTCAAAAAGGCGTTGTATGGACTCAAGCAAGCACCACGTGCTTGGTATGGTAAGATTGCTCAATATCTTACATTTTGTGGTTTTAAGTCTTCAAATGCAGATTCTAGCTTATTTGTAAGGAAGACATCCTCTATGTGTATAATGCTTCTTCTTTATGTGGATGATATGATCCTCACCGGAAACAATGATGCTGAGATAACTCGTCTTCAAGATGCTTTGTCTCTTCGTTTTGAAATGAAGAGTTTGGGAGAAGCTAGTTGTTTTCTTGGCTTGGAGGTCAAAAAGTTAGATGGATATTTTATTTCTCAAAAGAGATATGCAACAAGCTTATTGAATCGTTTTCATATGGAGGAGTCAAAAGCAATGCCTACTCTTATGGAGCCCTGTTTGAAGCTAACTAGAGATAGAGGAAAAATATTAGAAGATGCAACACTTTTTCGACAACTTGTTGGCAGCTTGTTCTATTTAACCATCACACGACCTGATATTGCATATTCTGTAGGAGTCATTTCTCAGTTTATGAACAAACCGTGTGAGAGTCATTTAATTGCAGGAAAGAGGATCCTTCGTTATATAAAAGGCACTCTGAATTTTGGATTATTGTATAAGCAACATATACCATTTTCTTTAAATTGTTTTGTAGATGTTGATTGGGCAGGTGATGTAAATGATAGGCACTCCACAACAGGGTATTGTTTTAATACAGGTTCAGCAGCAGTGTCATGGTGCAGTAAGAAGCAAGTTGTTGTGGCTCTCTCTAGCTGTGAAGCTAAATATGTAGCAGCTACCATGGCTACTCAAGAGTGTATGTGGCTTAAGAGGCTTATTGAAGAAATGTTTTGTGTTTTGGATTATTCAGTTCCTATTCATTGTGACAATGAAAGTGCAATTAAGCTTGCAGGAAATTCAGTGTTTCATGCTCGTACAAAACATATTGAAACACATTATCATTTTGTTCGAGAAAAAGTTTTGACTCAAGACATTCAACTACAGAAAATAAGAAGTGAAGACCAAGTTGCTGACATATTTATCAAAGCACTTTGTAAACCAAAGTTTGAATTTTTTCGAAGTGCTCTTGGTGTTGTTGATAGTAAGTTTGCACTAAAGGGGAGTGTTGTAAATTAGTGAAACTTACTTGGACAGTTGTTTTACTTGGACAGCTGGTATATTTCAAGACCAAGTCTTTACTGTTTTACTTTACTTTTATTTAGGCGTATTATCTTGCAAAATAATCTCACAACGTTATTGTTAGTTGAGATCTTTTAGGATAAATTTTATTATTTATAGAGATTGCTTTTAATGTATTCAAATAATTCTTCATTGAGTAATAAAAGTTTATTAACAGAAAATTCTCAGTCTCTTTCATTTCTTTATTTCCTGGTCTTGTATATCTTTATACTTTCTTCACACAACCCACGAAGAGGTACTTGCAATGCCACCTGTAATTCTCATCTTGCTCATAAGTCAAATTAGCCAGCCTATCTGCAATCGAATTCGCCACTTTATAAATATGTTGAACAAGAACAATCCAATTCTTGGCAATCAAACGTTTAACACGATAAATCAAATCCATATTCGCAACTGGATACGAAATATCACGAGTTGTATTGTAATACGGACCATAATAATAATTTTATGGTAGATCACATGCTCCCATGAAGTTTCGCTACTCACCCCAACTAAGAGCATGAACAACAGTGGCATTAGCTATCTATTTGCAAGTGTCAATTTTCCTCCACCATGTTTCCCAAGCTTCCTGTAAATTTATTAAAAGAATAAAAAAAAATTGTTGATTAATAATAAAAAAATTAATTTAAATATAATTATGAAATTTTGACTAAACAAGTTAAATATATTTAAAATAATAATTAAAAATTACAGTTGATATCAATTTTTTTATTAATTTTCATCCGTGATCACTAAAGTTTAGCCATCGTAATGTTATTATCACTATACTATAATTTGTATAGCAATAAAAAAAAGTCATAAAAACCGAAAAAATCGAAAATCCGGCACTTGAAAAAATAACTTAACTTTTATTTTGGTTCATTATTCAATTTATTTATTTAATATGCAGTTTGTATAACATCAATTCAACTGTTTCTTAATTTATATAATATCAATACAATCAAAATAAAAGCTAAATTATTTTTTCTATGGCCAGATTCTTAATTTTTTAGTTTTTATAATTTTTTTGTTACAAAATAAAAGTTTGGTTATTTTTTCGTTATAAATCGTATTATAATGATCATAATATTATAATCACCAATTAGTACGAATAAAATTAATGCAATTTTTATCACAACCCATCTAAGAATGAGTGGTGCTAGAATTTAGAATTTATGATGGTTTAAAGCTTTTAGAATCCATGCCAAGTATAAAAAGCCCTATTATATAGATTTGCAAACAAGTAACATGCGTATATAACTACACAAAAATTGTATATTATAACAAGATAGTTTATCAATACGGAAAAATCTGGAGGATTAAATAATAAAAATTCCTCGAGTCTAAAAGCAAAAAAAAAAAGTCGAACTTCTTAAAAAAATATAAGATTGAGTCTGACTGAAATTTAAAAAATAATTAAAATTTAAAAGTTCTACCATGTCCGCTTTCACCATACATATTTGTGCGTTGCTTTGCATATGAATGTATGGAGATATTATTCATATATTGTGGGTTGAATTCCATTTTGTTGAGTATAATCAACTTCACGGATAATGACAAAAGTTGCCAAAATTATATATAATCCTCTAAGGGGTGGGGAAAGGTATGAAAAGGGATATATTGATATTTGCAAACTCAAGTTTACAAATTGGCAACAAACAAAATCTCAATGTGGAGATCGATGAAGTGTTGGCAAAAGACTCGCCGCGAATCTCACACTGAATCTAAGTTAAATATCAATTAATTAAAGCTGTTCTCAATTAGTGGCACTGCCCTTCGTCCCATTCCACGGCTAAACTAGAAACAAACTTGCAACTTTTGCAAACTCTCATACATTTCAACCCATATCACTTGATTTATATTTATTTTTAATGTTTCTTACACTTGACACTGGTATCGTTTTCATATTTGTAAAGTCTACTCATCGGCTAATTAACAAAATAAAATACATTTTATAAAAATTTAAACAATTCTCACTTCATAAATTAATTTTTAAAGTTAAGTTAGGCAAAAAAAAAATATATTTTCTTTACATAGTATCAAACCTACTAATCCTTAATATTCCACAGCGCCAGCAAATATTTATTAATACACATTTGTATTTGATATAATTAAACTCGAGTATTTTGATTTCGAATTAGTTTTCTATTAATAATTATTATAACATCAAATTTTGAAAGCTCCAAAAGAAATGATGGAAAGAGTCGAGAGCTTATATATGAAAGTTTGTGAACACACTTAGCTGTCTATTAAAGAGTTTGTGTTTATAACTCGTAATCTGCAGATCGGTGGGGAAATTTTTAATGTTAAGAGAAATCTTAATTCTTTTTCCCCTTGGACCTTTTTTTTTTTTTTTTTTTTTTGAAAGGGAATTTTCATGTTTTAGCCTTTTAGATGTATCCAATACCCGTAATTAGAATTAAAGAAAACATGCCCTAATTCAATAGAGTTGGGCCAGTTGGAAATCGGGCTTTTGGGCTTTTATTTGAAAATATCTTGGTTCAAAATCTCAAGAAATATAAGAAGGCAGGAGAATATTAGAGCACAGTGTTTGGCTAGAAATAGAATTTTATTTGCTAATTTTGTGTCCTGGAACAGTGTTCCTCCTTGTCTTTCTTCTTGTTTTCATTATTTTAAATAAATTATGCATCTTTATTAATCGGAGCACCACTAATCCATGGATATGGATTGGAATTAGCTTGTTTTGGTAACGTTATACATTTTATGATACCCTTATGTAAATTTTGGT
Source organism: Excoecaria agallocha (assembly GCA_037975025.1). Classification (NCBI taxonomy): domain Eukaryota; kingdom Viridiplantae; phylum Streptophyta; class Magnoliopsida; order Malpighiales; family Euphorbiaceae; genus Excoecaria; species Excoecaria agallocha. The sequence continues at coordinate 34,802,453 of CM075810.1, read as the reverse complement.
TTTTATAAATAAAATAAACATCTTCATTGTCCAAGCACTACTGATACATATCAAAACACATGATGAACCAACATTTATCAAATTTTCGAGAACCCATCACAAGAAATAGTTCTGTAACTTCACCAATGATGCCTATTAAATTAAGGACATGATTAACTAGAATCTACACGCCAGTTCAGTCGAATGCTAAAATTTAGGGGAGTTTTTTTTTTTTTTCTCTCTCTTTTTCCTGTTCTCTCTCTATAAGAAGCATTTATCAAAAAACACAAATAACCTTACAAGGCCAAAGACTATAATTATTATTTTGCCATGTAGTTGACAACTAACTTTTTCAGCAATCAATTCCAAGGTTATCCATTTGTTCATCTAATCTGTTTAATGGTATTTTACATCCTATCGGAAAAAGATATAAACAAAAAGAAGAAGAAGAAGATCCCTCTTAACGCCTAATAGTAGGGCCTTTATATAACCCCCTCTGCACCACAAAGTTTTCTGGAGGCTGAGTTTCTTCTAACCATGTCACTTCAGATGGTTGTCCGCCAAACAATTCAGCAGCACCTTCTGCTAAATATTTTGAAAATAATAATAACAGTGAATAACGGAATTCATTCACAGGCAGGGAAAAAAGGAAATGCATGGATACATACCCGGTAGAGGCCTTGCAGGGACCCTTCTGAAATAAGAGCAGTGCCGCCCATCTTCTGAGGAATATGGTGGCGTAAGAACATCAAATAGAGCGCAGGGCGTCACAGCTTTGAAACAATGAATATTTCCACCTCTAGTAGGATATAGGATTGTTGTGCCACAAGGTGCAGTCATTTCACAATCCCTAACCAGTTTTGCAGGTCTCGCTGTAAATTTCCGCAAACCAAACTCAATTTTAGAATAAGGGTAGTAAAGATGAGAATACAGACAATGTTAAATGCTAATTTAAACAAGAATATAACTGATTTTACTTGCAAGCAAGATATATTTTAAATGGATATATACCAACTTTATCTTCGTTAAGAGGACGATGGAAAGGAAATAAAAAGAATTAAATGATTAATTGAACTCTGCAATAATTGTATGATAAACAAACTGCTAGAATTATGTGTCGCCAGTGGTTCTCTCTGTTTACAGCTAGATAAGGTACTGCTGTCTACCGTCCTATGTCTGCACAAGTAATTTCCAATGGGGTCATTATCCATGCTCCAGAAAATTGTCAAAGTTTCATGTCTTAGACCCAGATAGAAAAGCAGTTGCACAGTTACTACAAAAACTTTACGGTAAACCAGACTGAGGCCTCTTACCAGCAATCGCTAAGATTTCTACAGTATATCACCATCCCATGTGACAATTAACTGTCATCCAACTAAGTACAAGATACTCTATCCTTTCCAAAACACCTAGAATTTCAATGCCACTTCCTCACATCATAATAGCATTGGATAATGCATTCACACCAAACAAATATGACAGTACAGAACCCATGCTTTCTGGTTTGGAAGTTGAAGCAATAAGGAACGGTAATTTGCAAAAAAGGTAAATTTAATATATCAGGTAGGATGGAAGCTGTGATTATGGCAATACTAGCAGATTTAAGGAAAGCCAAGAAGATAACCACAGTTTTAATTTCAATAATTGATGTGCTAGGTCTAAAAGCAAATTACTTTGTCGGATACTACAATTGGTATATTAAGACTGATTCTACTTCCGAATATCTATTAAAATAATCATCATCTCCTAAAGGAAATTCATAGTCATAAAGCATTTCCTGACAGAATCTAGTGCAGATATCTCCTTTGAATGCAAGGCAACATTTAGCATATGGATAATCTTCAAGGAAGTTTAAACAGTACAAGTTTGCTCTTGAACCCCGTAGAAACTATCGAGCTCTACATCTGGTAGCATCTCCTGTGTGGGTACACCATCTAATGAGTCAATAAATCCTACTTAATATGAAATCTTATCTATAGATCTTTCACCCTTGCCTAGGTCCATGCATTCTAGTCAGCAAAGGTGTATTAGCAGAACAGAGCCGAGACCTTTCCTAATGCTAATGAGGCAGACCATACCAGTCCCTGTCCAAGATAATTTCTACAGTTTCCTTTGATTGGATCATTTCAGTGTTCAATATCCAATTTTTGAGTTTCTAGCTTAATTATTATTTCAGTTCAAAAAACTACAACAAGTGAAAAGGAAGGATCACTTATCATAAGAGAATAAATCATAGCTAAAAGTAGTTCAGTCAAGTGGGTAATTATTCAGAAACATATATTCCACATTTACCACGCATATAACCATAACAAAAATATGCCTAACAGTAAGCGGTAATTTTTAGTTTCCAGCTATGGTCAATTAGTTAGTGATACATAATACCATATCTCATGAATCTCTTTCATAATCCAGTTATAGAACATCTATAAATAGATGTGTTACCAGATGAAAGTTCCCCACATTGATAAGATACAAGGGCGATGCTGCTATAATTTAGTTATATTGCATACAAATTCTACGAACAAGATGATAATTTGGCTGAAAAATTCTGAAACAAAATATTGATATGAACATTCCCAATCACTATTGTTAGTTCAATATCTTATATCAGAATTACCAAGACAGATAAAGATAGGCACCTTGAGTGGGATCATCGAACCCAGGAAGATCAAGCCAATCATACGACTTTACAAGTAACGAACCATAAAGAAGCTTGCTCAACACTGTCATCCCCGGATGATTATGAAGTGGAATTATAGAGGAGGGTGGCATACAGAAGATACCTATCTGCAATAAGTCCAGAATGCACAAACAGATGATGAAGCCAGTTTTCATTATTCATGTTTAACAAATTCACAAACAAGAAACCAAAATTGGTTGAGTTAAAAGGTCCAAATTTCACTTACAGAGAATTTGTCGCACTCATGTAAGTGCAAGTATTTGATGGTAGGTGGGTACTGATGACTGCCATTACGCCCTCTTCTGCCATTGGTACCGTTGATGGTTGCTCTCCACTGCCGAGCCAATTGTGCCTCCTGTTCGAGACCCACATTAGAAGGCTTCATTTGATCTGGTAAAGCATTATATAGAGCTAGACATGTTAAGACAGCCTATGATCTGAGTAAATGGAGCCATAAATTAGTTTGAACAAGCGGAGAAGATTTGCATGGAAAAAGTTAGATGAGATAATTTACTGACACACCTAGAATTCCATGAACTTTTTCAAGAGCTTCTTCTGATATCGGACCATTAGTTGAGAAAGACTCTTTGCAAGCATTATACAATTTTTGAACTATGGGCATGATGCAAAGAATGTAGAAGATAACCCACTAGCCAAACTAGCCACAAAGTGTAAAAGCTCACTCTTGGGGAATTCAAGGATCAACAAAACTTGTTCAAAAATTGATAATCCAAATCAAATAAAGCTTGCAAGTATGCTTTTAGCAGCAAAATTCTCTCTCTGCAACAATTCCAAAATCCCGTTGTATGTGAGCCAAAACGACTGTAAGATAGATGCATGGCAGTTTATCAATCCCAAGTTTGAAATAGCTTAGAGCACCTAGAATACCAACATTTGAGTTATTAGGAAGAGCAAAACGATTAAATAAAAAATCAGCAAGAATAACATCAATAATAAACAACGACACCATTGTTTCTCTTCCTTTCAGTCGTCATATAATCTATACTACAACCACTCCTTTCAACTCCAAAGCAATCAATTTAATCCCCAATACGCAAAGCAATAGATGGCACAGCTACAAACAAAGACCTGCATCTTAACTAGCCTGTTTAAAAAGAAAAAAAAAAAGAACCATTTCGTTTTTTTTTTTTAGCACAGATTCCTTATTGACAGCAGAATTTAAATAAAAAATCAGAAATCCAAGAGGAAAACAGCAATTTATTTGGGCAAGTAGTCACGACATAAACGAAAATCAATTCCATCAACAACAAAAACATTTGATAGCTCAAGCTCAAAATCATACACATAAAACATACACACAGGTATCTATCCCCAGTTTCCATTTCGATCTTTTTTAACCAAAATTCCTTGGTAAAATAACAGAAAGTATGTGAAAATTATATGCCCAGAAGAGTAATCGATCAATTGGGGCAAGTAGTTGAACCAAATATTATACTCAACCCCAACAAATCAAAATTCAAATCAAATCTTCAAATTGGACAGATCAAAAGAGTGAGAGAAGAAGTACCGGTCAAGGAAAGTTCGTCGATGCTTATGATGATGATGATATAGACACGAAGATGAATCAGGAGAGGTAAAGGAAAGAAGAACCTGAGGGTGTCACCATCCGAAGTTGAAGATAATTTTACGGCCAAAAATCCCTCACCTGAACGCCCTTCCCTGACTATTTTATCCCAATTTAATTCATCTATTTACGATTTTGGGATTACATTTTTTCTTCTCTCTTTTTGGCTAAAATAACTTTCGGGCCCCCTAACTTCATGATATTTATCCATTGAGACCCCTGATCTTTTATTTGTTATGCCAATCTTATAGTTTCTCTATGTTATAAAAATATTTTATTAATATTCTTAATTTTTAAATTAGTCTTAATTAACTTACAAATAATAAAATATAAACCAATTTCTCACTTTTTTTTTTTTATAAAATACTGACTTAACAAGTGAAAAGAGACCATATTTTGCAAAAGTTTGAGCGCAATTCTTTGTTTTCTTTCTCGATGCTATTAAGCTTCTTATATTTTAGCCTAATCAAGAAAATTGACAATTTTTTAAATTAAAAATTTCAACTAAAATCAAAGTAACGTCAAATCTAGCCAAAAAAAAAAATTAAATCAATCTAATAGTTCAATATATTTTTTGATTGATCTAATCAAATGTTGACTCAATCTTTTTTTTTCCACTATCTAATATTATTTCGTTATTAATTTATTACTTATGAATTTTGAATTTTTTTGTACACCTTACACTAAAAAAAATTAATTTAACGGTTTATTTTCATTACAAGCATGTCTTCACTTTATTATTACAAAAATTTCATATTAATTTTTTTTCTACAATGTAAAATTTCTAAATATCCAAAATTGGTTGTGTTTAATAACATAACTAATTAAAGTCAAGCTCATATACCCATGATAGCCAAACTAGGTAAACTTGCGCACGATGATAAAACCAACCATACCAATGCTATAAACAATAGATAATGATAATAACCCGAAGAATAAACAAGTCACAGAGGTCCAAACAAATCCCGGCCCATGGCTCAAAGCCCATCTATTGAAAAAATCAACGAATGGCAAATGGATAACTAAAAGGCAATAAACGTGATATTCGATCGGACTGACATGATTTAAGATCATATCGGTATACTGATATACTGCAGACCCACATCTCCAACTTGCTCTCTATCACATCGCCATCCAAACCTCACAATGACGGTTATCTCCACATCAATAATGAGGCTATCGAATCAGATGAGCCATTTCCCTAACTTGACATGGCTCGCTGATATATACCACCCATTAAGTCGCTGCTACTTACAAGATAGGTCATGGTCTGCCTATAATATAGGCAGACTATTCACAAATACTGTTCATAGGCCATCCACGTCCCATAAATGATAGGTTTATCTCATTAAATCGGACCACCGAACTTCTCTTTATAGATGATATTTTTTTCCTCTTCCCTTTGCTAACAAAAGCATCAGAGTTCTAACGTATGAAACAATAGAGCAAGCATCCTTTTTTGCAGGGCCTAGCTCTTTTGACTCGCTAGAATCTATCCATCAAAGTACGAACATTCCCCTTATGTTCTCATCACATAAACCCTCTCTCGCTGTGGTAAAATCAGGTTTATCATTTAATGTTTTCGTTGAGAGTTAAGGGTGAATGAAAAATGTCCACTCTTTACAGCCTTAAGGGAATGGGGAATTAAGAGAAAACCAGCAAGCAAATCTCATTAAAGTCTTCGAGACTACATGGAAATGCGGATTCTCAGCTGTTAATAAGCATACCATGAAAGTCTCCGAGATTACATGAAAAGTAGCTTATGGCGAATGAAATTCGAGGTTAAAAGAAAGCAAGAAGCCATACACTAGGATCGAAAGAAAGCAAGACGCCGCCCTTTCGAGACATCACCTGGCAAGCATTGGAGATTCCCAGAACTAGCATATTGGGAAACACATGGGGAGGAATAAAATGGCTCCCCTTCTCTTTATCTTCAAAACAAGTCGAATATAGTTCATCCCCCCCCCCTATACCAAAGAAAAGAACTGACCTCATGGCTCGAGTTTGAAGGAGCATGAAACGTCTCCCCTTTTCGATATCTTACATTAAGATGTAAACCCCCACAGTCCTCCTATAAAAAAAGACACATGAAGCATAAGGAGGCACCTTTGTTCTCGATAATAGCCCAAGGTAGAGATGTTGCACTTACCTTACCAGCTTTTTATTGTATAGAGATAGTGATGCACATAAGGGAGGAGGATCGAAGCTGCAACCAAAGGAAAAAGGGAAGAAAGTCCAGCCAAGCAAAAGCTCACCCTCCCTAATACCTCAGGTAACTTTACACCACACTTTCAACTTATAAGAAATTGAGAACAAGAAAACAAAGCATTGGATATTCCAATTAAGAAAAGAGGAGCGATCTCGAAATGTTTCCCAAATAGCAAAAGCATTCAAAGAGGACATCTGTTAAACAGGCCAAAAAAAAAAAGCAAAACTTTGAAGAATAACCTATGATTATCGTTTGTAGGATAAAAAATTCCAAGAAAAAGCCTCTCAAGGCTAAGGACCTATTAATTCCAATCGAAGATACATCCCGATCGACGTGTTTATTCCAGTCTCTTAAGACAGATGACCTATTAATTCCGATCAAAGATACATTCCGATCGACGTATTTATTTCAACCTTTTAAGGCTGATGATCTATTAATTCTAATCGAAGATACATCCCGATCGACGTTATTATTCCAGCCTCTTAAGGTTGATAACCTATTAATTCCAATCGAGGGTACATCCCGATCAATATTATTATTGCAATCTTTTAAGGCTGATGACAAATTAATTCTGATCGAAGATATATCCCGATCGACATATTTATTTCAGCCTCTTAAGGCTAATGACTTATTAATTCCATTCGAAAATACATCCCGATCGATGTATTTATTCCAGCCTTTTAAGGCTGATGACCTATTAATTCCAATCGAAGATATATTCTGATCAATGTATTTATTCCAGCCTCTTAAGGCTAATGACCTATTAATTTAGATACAAAATACATTCCAATCGACATATTTATCCTAGTTCTCTAAAACGGATGATTACATTTATTTCGATCAATGCTATATCCCAATCGATGTATTTATTCTGACCTTAGAAGATCAATAATTATGTTATTTCGATCGACATCATATCCCAATTGATTCATTTATTCCAGTCTCTCAAGAACGATGGTTGTATCAATGAGATCTACTGATAGACGCATATGCCTCGAAATCTTATGTAATTAATGATCTAGCCAGTATGTCTATTTTGACTCTTTCAAGCTGACAATTAAGCCTCCCGGCTGGTATACATCCGAATCAAAGTAATCTAAAAAATAAGCCCTCAATTGACTTCAGACAAAAAGATAATGAATTCTGATCTTTCAACTTATGACTCACCGACTATTTATGGCACTCTATCAACCAAAACATTAGGGCCCATACCTTCAATCTCTAGATCGAATTATTTGAAAGGGACAAATGATAATATCTTGAAGAATAAATAAGTCATAGAGGCCCAAACAAGTCCTGGCCTATGGCCCAAAGCTCATTTATGGAAAAGTTCGATGCATGGCAAACGGACAACTACAAGGCAATAGGTGCAATATTTGATCGGACTGATATAACCTTATACTGATACGTTGCAGACTCATATCTTCAACCTGCTCTTTGTCATATCGTTGCCCAAGCCTCACAATGACGGTTATCTTCGCACCAAGAATGAAGCTATCAGATCAGACGAGCCCTTTCCCCGACATGACATGGCTCGCTAACACAAGCCACCCATCAAGTCGTCACTACCTACAAGATAGGTCATGGTCTGCCCAGAGTAGGCAGACTATTCATAAATACTATTCAAAGGCCATCCACGCCCCAAAAATGATAGGTTCAACTCATAAAACTGGACCACCGAACTTCTCCTTATAAATTATATTTTTTTCCTCTTTTCTTTGCTAACAAAAGCATCGGAGTGCTAACGTTCAGAACAACCAGGCAAGCATCTTCTTTTGCAATATCTAGCTCATTCAGTCCACTGGAATCTATCCATCAAAATACGAACATTTTCCCTATGTGCTTGTCACGTAAGCCCTCTCTCGCTATGATAAAATCAGGTTTATCAATAAATTAGCCATTAAACTAGACATTACAAGATATTAAATTCTACCTAGTAATTACACGTAAGTTTTCTATATCTATTTTGATAGTATTATTTCTATATTGCAATATTTCTTTATTGATTTTCCTATTTAACATGTATAATTTAATTGTTGAATTATTTTCAAATCTTCATTGGTTGTTTGCTCTTTTCATAGGTATTAAGTTTTGATTCGGATTTTTTAAGAAAGTTATCATTGTGGGGATTTTTGAGAACAAAACTAATTAAAAATAAATTCATAAATTCAAGATAAACGAACTAACTAAATTAGCAAGTAAAAATGTAATCGATAAACATTACAAATAATAAATAAAATTTATAAGTTAGCCATTAAACTAGACATTGCAATTCATTAAAGTTTACCTATTAATCGTTGGCAAATTTCTATTTATATTCTCATCATATACTTTCTATATTTCAAAATTGTTCGACTGATTTTTCTATTTCATATATCTAAATAATTAACCATCAAAATATTTCTAAACGTCATTTGATATAAAGTATGGATTGAGATTTTTGTAAGAATGTTGTTAGTGCCCTAACTACAAATTTTGAAATATGATTTTTTAAATTTTCTTTTAATTTAGACATAATTTAATAATAATAATAATAAAAAGAAAAATTGCGGGGAGTGGTGGATAAAAAAAATAAAAAAAAAAAAGAGGAATTGGGGAAGGGGACAACTATCTAGAAAGTTCTAAATCATAAAAAAAAATAAAAATAAAAATAAATCAAGGCGGGACCTAAGTTCTCCCCTATTTGCAACACGTGTATATATATATATATATATATATATATATATATATATATATATATATATATATATATATATATATATATTTGTTTTTTCTTCGAAATTATTTTTTTAATGATTAGGTTAAATTCTGGCTAGATCCCAGATCCTCCATGAAAAAACTTTTAGCTTGTGATAATTCCTTTATGAAACTAGTTTCGAAAACCATGATTAATATTGTATAAAAAACTACAGAACGTTAGAATTTAGTCCAAATTATTTTAATTGACTATTTGAATGCCATTAATCAATTTGCATCTTCATATCCTACAGCGAATCCAAATATTTGATAAATTGTTTGAATTTCAAGCAATTTATATCTATTGCATAACATACTCCCATTCATACAAGGGTATATATATATATATATATATATATATATATATTTATATTGAATCTAATTTAACTCTAAAAATTAGCTTTTAAGATGAAATTTATTAAAAATTTCATAAAAAATATTAAAATTTTGTGACTAGTTAATGCAAAATATTTAATATATTTCTACCCTCAAAAACAAGCATATAAGAAAATCTGGAATATAAAATATAAGTGAACATCTCAATATTACAAATTAGCGACCCAAAAAGGTAATTAGTGAACATCTCAATGTAGCTTTTGTTGGTTTAGTACACTATGGTTAGTTGAACTTCACGCAAAGGACAGTCCACCCAAAAAGGTGAATTCAATGAATCTAACTCACTTCCATCCCCACTCCTTAATTATTTACTTGAGAAATCAATAAATAGTTAAAGAGAGGGGATGAAATAAATTTATTTGCTTTTAAAAAATTTATTGTTTTGCTTTCGAATTTTGTCTCATAATTTTATTTTGTTCCTCATTTTAGTTGCAGAAAATAAAAATGACTTTACCGTCATTGGAGAGCAAAATTCCACTGTGAAAATCCCCTGGCACCCCTTGCAGAACAAGTGTTGGACTTTCGCTAATAAATTTTCTATGAATTTGTAATTTCAATAAAATAATTATGTAAGTGACGAATTATAAGTTGTTTTTACACAAGAATAGGCGTAATGCTACACCATGTTACAAAATGCCAAGATTTAGTTTTAGTTAATTAAATCTATGATAAAGCAATAACACTGCTTTCGCTTTACTATTGGCACTTTATAAATGTGATGAAGAAATAACACGACTCCACGTTATGGTTTTGGTTTTGAGCTTCCTCAAAACCTCATATTTCATGTTTTTCGTTGAGTTTTGGACTTAACAGTTCCATAGCATTTAGAGGGGAATAACATCGATTGAGAGGATGTCATCAGTTAAGGTGACTGGGATTATAGTTTGAGTGTCAGCCCTACCTTTAATTCATTCCAAGCTTTAGGCTTCAAATCTTTTTGCCGTTTTGACCTTTTTTATTAGCTGTGGGTAATTCTAGTGTAAATAATTAGTTCGATAGTCATTTTCTGACCTTAGGTGTAACGCCTCGATTCTGAGTCAACCAAATTAATTCGAACTTATGAATAATATTTGATTTAGGTGAGCAAGGGTATGGTTTTATCAAGAGTTTGGGTCGACTAAGCAATTATTTATAAATTTTTGAATTTAGTGTTGTTAAATTAAAATATATTTTAATTTACAAAACAACAATTAACTTAAATTAAGTATATAATAATAATAATAATAATAATAATAATAATAATTAAAAAAAGGAAAAATGATGAGAGATCAGGTGAGGAGGATCAGGGCTCTTGGATGGGAGTCGACTCCCGCCCTTAAAGGCACCGCACGTCGCCGGTGTGTGCTCCGTCGCCACCACTCCTTAAGCATCTGTCCCGGCACCAACTACGGCTTCTAACACAGGTTTTTCTCTCCCTTTCCCATTTTTTTCCTTATTCTCTTCCCTCACCGTACCTCCTCCCTCTTCTCTGGCAATCGGAGCTAGTAATCGGTCACGCACAGCACCGGCGAGCTCTCCTTGATGAGGCATTCATGGCAGTGGTCGCCGTTTCCTCCTCACTCACCGCTAGTTGGAAGATCGAACAAGGGGGGAGCTGCCGACAATTTTGCCAAATTTCAGCCAACCTTGACAGCGTTGGAGCGCGTGACCATCAGAAATAGAATCTGAGGATCCCGATCTACGAGGTGGCGGTGTTGGATCATCTTCAGCGGAGCTCTGGTCACCTGTCTGATGAAGCTCCGGTGACGGTTTGGATGAGTACATAATGAGCAGAAAAAATGCAGAAATCGACATTATGGTATGTGACCACCAAATTTATTTCCCTTTAATTTATTTCTGAATTTTGTTATAATTGTATTACGTAAATTAAATATGTTGGATGTGTATACTGTTATATGTTAGTCTTAAAAATTGGTTGATTTCTTTTAAATTGAGTGCCTGTTGTTGGGATTTTAAACGAATTGAGTTAGTTCAATAGATTTAATAACAAAAGGAACTTTTGGTATTGTGTTAATTTCATTATGTTGTTAAATTCGGGATTAAGTAATTGATAACTGTTGTAAATCGGTGGTTTTGAGAAGTTAATTACAGTGTGATTTGAAATTTCTAATAGAGGAGCTTCTCTGTGTTTAAGGTGAAATTGTTTAATGAATTAATGAGTACATTGTACATATTGTGAGAGATGTTCATTAGTAACTACGAAAATAGTATTAGAAACAAAGATATTGGATGGAATCATAAGCTAAAGCTACGGAGATTATGACTATAATTTAAGTAATAATACAATTGTAGTAAGTATAATTAAAGAATGAGATAATTGGATGCAGTATGCCATAAATAGAAAATTTTTAAGTGCTTAAATAAAGAAATGATCAATTAACCTTGCTATATTTATGATAATAAAAGAAACTTCTAGAGATGCTAGGAATTGTTTAACAACCCATTACAAAACTTAATTGAACTATTGGTACAATATATTTTATAAATACAAGTATGATGAACAGGGGTAAAATTTTTAATTTAGGAACATGATGTAATCGAAATTCAATGAAAAGAGTTATGTGGGCCTTAAATCAAGATGGTGAAATTGAATGTAAGGATATTTGGATTTAATAAACATTAGATTGAAAATTTAATTCCTTATACACTAAGCTAATTGGCCAATGATTTTGAATGTTTTATGTCTAATGAAATGAATGAGCTAATCAAAATATAGAACCATAAATGCACTCGTATGAATAGTTACACTTAAGAAATATGAATTATACATTGTTCATAACTGGATAACTATGTACTCTCAGCCTTTAGGAGACAAGTTGGTTTAGGTCTTGTTAACTAATATTTCATAAGGTATAGGTAATTAAACTTTATTTGGGTAAGCTAAATTGGTAACATTCATTTAAATTGTGAGGTCTAAATGATTTTATATTTTTAATTATAGGAATATAATTTTTATGAGCTTGTAATACTTTATTATTTATTTTGTATTAATAAAATTGGACTTATAAATATAATAAATATGAGTATTGTATTAAGTGTGTGTGTATATATATATGTGTGTGTGTGTGCGCGCGCGTGTGTGTGTATAGATGTGGAAATTGAATTGAGTGATCTTAGGATATTAAAATATAACTATGTGAACTAGGGTTAATTGATGAATTAACTTGAAATAATTTGATAGTGTGAGGAGTTAAACTAGTATGACTTAATTTAGTGAAGAAAATAATCTGAAAGTGGGAACTCTAGTGATTACCCAAATGGTAATCTTGAGTAACTATTATGTAATTTAATATTAAATGCATTAGTTGGTTATATGTAGACAATATAAGATATGAAAATAATAATAGACTTGATAAAAATGAAAATAAAAATAAATAAAAAGTGTATGTAATTATATATACATCATTACATACTGATGGAAGTTAATGATGTGAGGAAATTGTATGGAAATCAAGGAAATTTTGATATGATGTTTAAATAAATGAAAAAACATGTATAATATAAAAAGCTATAAATGTGAAAAATCTCAATATGACCGAATGGCCAATACATGTAAAAGAATTTGATTTGGCCATATTATGGAGATATTCTGTATATTTCTGACAAAGGTACAGCTAATAAGTTTAAAGGATTGGAAGTTTAATTATGTATATGTTACCATAAGATAAGTGTTAAGTAAAACGATATAATAATGACATAAAATGTGAAAGTATAATGAAATGTTATGCCCTTAGTGTTCAGTGGGTAACTAGGACCTTAGGATAGTATGGCTAGCCATAGGGGCACTTACCCCACGGATTTCTGATTCTGTTACTATTTTGATATGGGTACTGTTATTGTATGGGACTGATATTATCCGGCACATTCTGATATGGGTATTATAACTGTATGAGACTGATATGATGGGACTGATATTAGCCGGCACATTCTGATATGATACTGGAGTGGAACATCATACCTTAGTGATATGGTCTTTCCAGCTTATGGGATATTTTGTTACGTTTATCTAGTCTAGTGGTGGCCTACTGTTGATAACTAGAGGCGAAATTGTAAATAATTTACGTAAATGGAGTTAAAAGGATAATTAAAGTATTAGCAATGTTATAAATACAAGTAAAAATAACCCATGAAATATTTAATAAAACATAATGTACTCATTATTTGAATGCTGTAATGAGAACTTAGGTATTGATATGACATTATGAATTGATTCTGAATGTGATGACTTACTCGAATATTAAATAATATGAGGAATAGAAACATATATATATATATATATATATATATATATATATTCAATTATGTGATGACTTACTCGAATATTCAATGATGTCTGATAATTTGATACAATTAAACTATGAAATGTTATCTGAAATAATAATATATGTGATTCGCAAACCAGATGTATGAGATTATGTATGTTATGATGGTTATATTGAGTATAAGTAGTTGTTGAAGCATGATATACGTGCACATATGTTAATACCAAGTATAATAGAATATTTAATAGAATAACTTATGTAATGAGATGAACATAATTAGATATTATGGTAAACCTATGTTTTATTGATTATAAAAGTAGGTAATAATTAATGTGTAGGTATGGAATGGAAAATGAAGTCTTATTCTTTTTAACTGCTTTGTGATTGTTTGCATCATATTCAAGAACTTAAAATCTCTATGTGAATTCTGAACTGGTAAATGTATGAAATTGATAAATTTATCTGATAAATTGGTAAGTGTGTTCAAAAATGTTAATTCTTTGTATATATATCCATTGAGAAATAAAATTGGTAGTCACCACTTAGCTTAGCGCGTTGTTTTTCTTTTTTCCCGCGTAGGTTAATTCGACATTCAGACTTCTCAGCACAAAAGAAGGAAATCTTCATAGGTTGTTGCTGCTAGAAGGGTAATGATCAAGGATAAAGATTAAATTACTTATGTTATTTTTGTATTTTGAAGCTTTAGCATGTACACAAGTATTTAAATTGTATAATTTAAGTATAAATTTGTAAGTATTTAGTTAAAATTCAATATTGTAATATTAGCTTAGACATGTAATAATATTTTTATGTAAGAGTTTGATTGAGGATGTGGGACTTTGGGATTGATTTTAGAAGTGATATTTTTGTATTTTGTTTTTAGGAGGCTGTGATTATTTAGGGGAGGTTTTGCCGAAAATTTTTTAGAAAAATTTTGGATAAAAAATTAGAAGGTGAGTTAAGTATAAATTATATTGATCTAATAATATTTAGAGTGTAGACCGGTTAGTGACATCCGTATCCGGTTTGTATACCAGACCGGGTATAGGGTGTTACATTAGGTTTTTTTCTAGAAATTTTTGGGGCTTATTTCTTTAGGCCTTTTGACCCTCAATAATGGGATTTTATGAATCCTTGTGCCTTTGTGCATTTTCATTTCTTTGCTATTTTTCCTTATTCAATTTTTTGGCATCGAGTTAGCTTATGAAAGCTTGGTAGAAAATTTGCTCAGTTCAAGGGTGTAAAGAGACTTAACATTGCCTTTCTAAAACTGTCAATGCCTATTTCTTTTTGAATTCTGAAAGGAAGCATGTTAGTTACAATTATTATGCAAAGAGGAGCATATTACCTAAGCACGTTGGTTTCTCTTTCCGTTGGGAGCCCTTTGCATTTTTTGTGCTTCTTTTGGTTACTGCTTGGTTGTGTTCTGATGCCATGGAGCTTTTTGGTGTTTCCTATGAGTCAACTTTTTGGCTGTTGTTTTTGAATGGGAGCCTTTTTCCTTATTGAGAAGTTAAAGATGACTTTGAGGGCAATCTATATTTGACGGGTCATTTCGCTGATTGAAAAAATGTTGAAATATATACAAGGCAAATTATAGTCCGCAGATAATTTAGAGGTTCGTACTCTCCGATCAAAAAGACATCAATCTGGAGTCAATAATGCTTTTTTTTCTTTTTTTTTTTTGGCTTTGTAAGGCCCCAAATGTACCTTAGAAGAATTAAAGCAAGTGATTATATTGATTTTAAAGTAAAAGAACCTTAATTGTGTGTTTTGGAATATATTCAGTATTTAAGCAATTGTTGGGGAATGGAAGAGATTGAGTAATTAGTGATTTATGCATTAAAGGAATGAATAAATTGAAATAATAAAGGATAATTTAAGATAATTAGGGAATAAAAGTGTAGAGAGGGATTAAAGAGACATTGCCAATTGATTAAAAACTATGGCCAATGAGGTTTTAACACCTAGAAATTCTAGAAAGTTTATTCATTAATTGGGGAAAAAATATCCAAAGGGAGAAGTAGAGCTAGCCGACCATCTTTGGCAACCCATTTCTAGACTTCTTCTTATTCTTTTCCCTCACAAAATCCTCTCAAAACCTTTTCTTAAGTTATTCTCTTAATTGATAATGAAAATTAAGAAAGAGAGAGAAGGATTTTGTAGTAGCTTGAGGTTAGTAAGAGTAAGCTTATCTTTTTTATTTTCTTTAACAACTATTTTAGATTGATTAAATAGTAATTGAATGATATTTTATGAGAATAATTAGAGAATCATGCAAGATTAAGGTCAAGAAGAAATAAATAGTAAGAGAAGAGAGAGATAAATTTCAAATGAGGTATGAGAACCCTTGCCCCTTTTTGTGTATGTTAAATATGATTTGATTATGTATATGAATGAATTATGGCATAATGATGTTGATAAATTCAGAATTAAGGGCTAATTGCATGAGTGAAGCTTGATTTAGCCTTGATTATTGAGTTAGTAGAATTTTGATGTAGGTTCACTCGAACCATTTTTAGTACAAAGATCCTAACTTTCACTTTAGATGTCTAAATGAAGTGATTTAAGTTGGAGATAAAATATAATACATATATCTCCAACTTTGTGGAAGAAACAAAAACCTAATTATGCATCTAAAGTCCTCGTAATGCAGCTTGAAGTTGAATAATGTTTGTTGCCCTATCATCTGGAATAGTCTTCACTCTTTTATGAATATCTCAAGATTGAGATGTCAAAATTATCCTATTTTTAATGATTTGAAAATTAGAGACATAGGGGAACAAATGTCTAGAAGAAAGTTTTCCTAAAAAATAACGTTTGTTAGGTCAAAATTGGTGTTAAAATTAAACATGGGAATCTACCTACAAATTTTGGGTAGAATGGGTAGTCACAATAGAGACTAATTAGTCTTCGTCAAAGCAAACAATTCTGGATCTACCAGAAACATTGGACATAGCTGGAACTATTTTGTCTTAGCCATGATGTCCCTCCCTTCTTTTATCCTAAACTTGATTTTTAGGTCCCGAAATGTTACCGAATTGCATCCGAACTTTCTTAGATGCTTATGGAGCATTACAAACACATAATTGTGGTTAATAAATATGGTAATGAACATGAAATGAGTGATTTAACATGCAAGTATAGATTGTAATAAAGGCATATAAGGTTAATAATGAATATTATAAGGTTTTAGTATATATTATCTTAATACTTATATTATTGAATTGTATCTTGAATGTTTGAGTGTAATTGAGCATAAGTATTATATGAATAGTGATAAATATTGATATATTTATATGTTGCACATGATACATATTAGAATGATGATTATTGTAAGACGAGTGTAATATATATTAAGTTAATAAGTGACCATAAGTGTATTTGTTGGTAAGCAGTTATAATGAAGTGTAATTGACATACCTGAACATATGAATAAAGTGTATGGTATATTTTAATGTATAATACATACATTAGTGATTAATTTGTGAAAGAAACCTTTATTTAGGACCTAAATTAGATATAGACGTGGACATCTGTGGGATAATGATTCGATACATTCGGGATATCTAGTGATTACACCTTCGTAGTGCTTAGTGATTCGATACATTCGAATATCTAGTGATTGCATATTCGCAGTGCTTAGTGATTCAATACCTTCGAGTATCTAGTGTGTAACATCCTTATCTGAACAATCTTTTCTGATACGAAAATAAGCGATAAGCTGTAATTTTTTTTAAACAAGCAATTCATTATATCAAAAATTTGACGGTATAATGGCTATATACTTAATAGCCTCCTGAAAAATCAAACAAAAATACAACCTCACATAGGCATAATAGACTATAACAGACAATAATATACATTTCAAATACTCATTCACATATCAAACATATCCATTCTAAATCACTTACTAACACTCACTCATTTACAGTTATAATAATATTTACTATCATAATAATAGTAGTCAAAATACAGTCCAATCTTTTACCTTTAATATCTAAGTATATACATGCCATAATACAAACTTAATTTATGAGTATCTCTTCTTCACGGACCTTGCTCCACTGTGTACTATACTTTCGCAAATCTTCAGACCCTGCACGTAGTAAATACTATATGCTGAGCACTAAATATGCTCAGTGTTGACTAATAATCATAGAATTTCTCAATTAAGCATATTTACATAATTTATGCAAAATATTATATTGGTCTTATTAAAAATTACTTTTAATCTTTTGATAGTATTTTCAATTCATTATCAAAAATTTGGTAAACTTTTTACTTTGATTCTAAACCTTTCAATTTATTACAAAAATGCTTCCTTTTTGCAATTCAATTGCACAATTGACATTATTTTTCTTACTTTTACTTTTTCGTAACTTTTAACGTATAACTTTTTTATTGGCTTGACTTTGACTTTTTCAGCAAAATTCCTTATTTGATCAATTCAGTACAAATATTATTTCGTTTGATGATTTACATTATTAATCACCACTATAATGCTAAATTTTCAATTCAATACTCAATTTTTCCATTAATTACAAAATTACTCTTTTAATACCATAACTACAATTTTGCTATTTATTCTTTTATTTCACTTTATCTTTTTTTTTTAACTATTTATCAAATTATAATTATCAATGCTTCTAACATTTAATACAAAGTGATACAATTATTTTGGAACACTTTACAAATAAGTCTTTATTTTCTTCTTTTTTCTACAAAAATGTCCTTTTTACACACTTATTGTAGAATTGCCACTTTTTCATTTGCAACTGCAAATTTGTCATTCATTTGCTCGTTTTTACTTTTTAGTTGACTTTAACTTACAAAATTTCATTTCTTGGTCATTAATTTCTCAATTAATTACAATATTACCATTTTTGAACTTTAAATACAAAATTTGTACCATTTTTCAAACTTTTCATTTTCGAAGCAATAATTGGTATACAAAATATGAATTGGTCCTTATTTTGATTTTTTTTAAATTATGTTTTAATCTTTTTTCTTTACAGAAGCTCATTTTTTGTTGTTTAATCATTAATTTACTATTTTACCCTTGTAAATTTTTTTTTTCATTTTTGCTTATTAAGTACATTTTTTTGGAAAATTATAGTTTTGCCCCAAACTTTTCATTTCTTTCAATTAAGTCGTTTTTCATTTTTAATTGTTACTTTTAGCTTACTTTTGAAATTCTAATTTATTCTTGTCAATATGCTCCTAATACAATATGACAAAAACTCTCAGATAGGATATACGGGATGTGGACCCCACAGGGCCATATACAGAACAGATTGAGAAATGATCCCGAAAGATCAAGTTTTATAGAGCAGATATCAGATCAGTACACCTACAGATACTATGGAGATCAAAGATCCTACCATAGTAAAGTAAGTCACAATGACTTGTACCGCAGTATAGGATGTCACTATGACTAGCCAATTATATCATGTACAAAACTTTTACTGCCTGACTATTGCTAAGAGCAAAAATAATCATTTACTTTCAAAATACTTTTTAATTTCAAACAATCACAAATATTTTGTTTTTGTTTTTCGATCAATACATTTTTATCAGTTAATCTTTTCAAGACTTTTTCTTTTCAGTCACTTTTTCTTTCTACTATTCTAATAGTCATTTTTTTTCTTTTCAATCACTTTTTGTAAAATATTCTATAATAATTTACCATAAACACTTTACACAGTACTTTTCAATATCTTATACACAGTTTATTAATTATGACATCATAATTCACCATTATTACTTTGCATATTAACCTTTTCAGTATCTTTTTATTTCACTTCTTTAGCTAGTTATTCGTTCGGTATTTTTTATACACTTTATGAATTATATCATTATAATTCACCATTTCTTGACGGTTTATGAATTATTTCTTAATAATTCAATATTTGACTTTACGTTCATTTTATCTTTTTGACTTTTAACAATTTTCTTACTTTTTCTGCCCGAAATTTCGATTGTTCGGAATATACAATACTTTTATATAGTTTGTGAATTACTTTATAATAATTCACCATTTTATTTCCGAATTATGAATTATTTCTCAATAATTCAATACGATCATTATATACACTATAATTTTTATGGTTTCATTTATTTTAATAAATTAGTCAGTCACTCTTTTAACAAAATTTGGATAGTTTATGAATTATATCAATATAATTTATTATTTTTCACTAAAATTAGATATTGTAACTCAATAATTCCACAACTTTATTTTATTACATATTTAAATATTTCTTCAAAATATTCACATAAATTCTATAATTTTCATAAAAGTACATAAGTACATTCTTTACTCATTTTATACATTATTTCACAAAAATTCCTTACTTTTCACTAATACATAATCAATTAATTATTCCAAAAATATTCTAATAATTCATATGTGCTTTATTTCACAATTATTATCATTTTCACTTATTTTATGAATTATTTCACAATAACTCATCATTTACACTTGATACATCCACATATACCCAACTTAAAAATTCTCAAATAAATTTCATAAATTCCCTAAAAATTCATGGATATCATTTATCATATTTAGGTTTATTTTGAATCATTATTTATCAAAATTATGCAAATTACACTTAGTTTTTCCTTAGATATAATCCGGCCACCTTAGTGTTTATACCTTAAAAAATCTTTTAACTCAAATTAAACACTCTAATGGCTATATTTAAGATTTAATTGCATTAATCTAACATTAATTTTAATTACTTAGCAATTTAGCATAACTTCTCTAATTTACATAAAAGAAATTAATTGAAAATAATGGAAAATGGTAGGATTTATTAGCCGCAAACATTTTCTTCTTGCTTAGCCTTGCCTAGACTTCCTTTTCTTTGCCTTTAGCCTTGACAAGTTAGTTTCTTTCTTTTTCACCTACCATGGCTGAATTTTAAAGCTTGTTAAGTCCTAGTTTTTTTTTTTCAATCTCAAATGCATAATTTGACCACATATTTGAGTTCTAGGCACCCAAAACTAGTAAGAAACACTTAAAAATCAAATTAACCTAATCAATTTCTCAAAACTTACCTCAATACCTAAGCTTTCCAACCTTAATTTTTTTTATTCCTTTGCTCAAATCAAAGGATAGGGGGATGATTATTAATCTATAGGGTTGGAATCAAGCTTGTTATATTGGATTTAAGTGAGAAATTTGAGTGAAAATTGAAGAAATTAAGAAGAGAAAGAGAGAGATGGTTTCAGCCACAAGAGAGAGAGGAAGAGAGCTAGAAAAATCTTGTATTTTCTCAGATATTCTAGCTTATATACCTCTTCTTTTCGGCTAAGAATTGGGCCTAACAAATGGGCCTAGCCCAATTAATTCAAAAAACCTATTTTTGTCCATTTAAGGCCCTAATTAAATTTTCTCACTTTTCAACTTCAAATCACTCCAATAATGATTCCATCATTCTTATCACACTAAAAAAAAGTTGTACACAAATTTTTGGCTCAATTGAAATCCATTTTTGATTCGATTCAATTAAATTGATCCGATTCAAAAATACCAATATTTTCGAAAAATTTACTTTTTATCACCAAAATATTCTAAATAAAATTTAAAAGAAGATCTGCTGATTTTTGTAATTTTCAAATTTCGTTTGCTATCTTTAAAAATTTATGCAAATTTAAGGCAGTTTTTCTATAATAGAAATTGACTTGTTAATTTTTTCGTATTTTTGACTTTTGGAGGTCTATTTGACCTTGACTTCACTTCAAATTTCAATCCCGGACTCACCATCACCAATATTTTTTGATAGTCAAATAAAATATTTTTTACCTCCCGGTTTACTTTTAAGCCTGGATTCACTTTTCATTGTCGAAAAATACTGTTCACGGCTAACCCGATATTCAGGCCATTACATAGTGTTCCTAATTATCCATACCTATACCGAGTTTAAGATATAAAAGTGATAATGATGTAATTAAAATAAATGTTAGAGATGAGCATGATTTAAAAGATTGTTGATTTATTAATGGATATTTTTTTTATAAATGAATGATTGTGTACAATTAGTGTACATGTAACACAGTTAAGATATGTGAAATTAAGCGTGTAACAATGGTAATGCCTTATATATAAGTATGATGAACAAGATACAAAGTGTGTAGCTATTGCATTACATATTAGTTAAATATGATGTATAGTTATATGATTAGAACTACGGGGTTCTGATTTTCAATATCTGGATACGTAGGAAGCTTGGGATACAAATTCTGAATCTAAACCAAATACTAGATGTCGTGTCAAATATTCTAGTGTCAGTGGCAAGTTAGGGAAGGGACATGCGTAAGAGGTTTTAGGTGTTATCTATAACTTTAAGGTAATAACTCAAAAAGTAAATTCTATGGGATCGTGCCTTGAATTGAGTGGAATTAAATGACAAGTGAAGGTAGTTGAACCAAAATAAATAGTTAATTTGTTGGTACACTTAAGAATAATTATAGTTAGTGATGTTTAGTGCTAATTAAGTTCATTGGTGAACATAGTTGAATGAAATACTAAATTTACGATTGAATTAGGTACATTGAATTATACTTAGTGAACTATTATTATAAATGACTTAGTCATATGTTGTCTAAGTAGGTTTCTGTTAAGTCACTAAAATTGCATATTTTTGCTTGACTTTTAATTGTCATTTTGCATTATTTTTAGTCATTTTTAGGGATTTTTCACTGGTTTATTGAATTTGTTGACTGTAGGAGGAAATTTTGAAGAAGTTATACTTTTGAGGCTAAATGGAGCTGGTCTGAAGAAGTATTTAATCTTTGAAGTTAAAGCATGGTGAAGGTGTTAGTGTAAGCCCTAGCCCCAATACATTGTTATAAAGCATTTAATTTAATAAATGAGGCATTTGATTTATCTATTGTATTCTTGTGCATATCAATTGATAGAACTATCCAAGAATATTGTTTTAGTTTAAATTATCATGTGTGAGGCACAAGGCTGTAAGACCTTGAAAAAAATGAGACTTCATTCTAAATATCTCTAGCCAGTCATTATTATGAGAATAACAAATGAATTAAGACTAGTATGCTCTCTCTGATAAGTTGAGTTATGTCTTACGGATCATAAGGATAAAAGTGTCAATCAGAGATCATAGATACATGTTTAAAACATGGTATCTGGATTCGATTCGTTCATGAGAACACTACATGGTACAAGTCATAAGTGTTTCTCATTTGCAAGTTTTGTATTGGAGTTCTTTGACCTAAAATCTCTATGAAACTCTTTATAAATTACTGTGTACTTTGACATACACCTAAC
This sequence comes from Excoecaria agallocha, assembly GCA_037975025.1. NCBI lineage: Eukaryota > Viridiplantae > Streptophyta > Magnoliopsida > Malpighiales > Euphorbiaceae > Excoecaria > Excoecaria agallocha. The sequence continues at coordinate 34,779,305 of CM075810.1, read as the reverse complement.
ATGCTCGTAATAGGGTAACAAGTATGGGTATGCTTGGGTATGCACTGATCCATGTTAGAGAGCATGAGAGAAGTGAATGGATTACCCCTCTCGATAAGAGAGAAAATATCACCAGCCACTTGATCAGTGAACTAAGAAGTGTATGGCCATACCGAAATGAAATAATGAGTAATTATTATTTATCTGAGAGTTCAGTATCACTGGAATATCAAGAAAGGAATTAATATATATATAAGGATGACTAATTTCATGCCTTATATTAATTCTGATATTTAAGGGTAAGGGATTATGTAAAATTGTATTAGGTTACTAAATGCCATTTGCATTTTCATTTAATTTGGAATTTTATAATATCTTGCTAGAGAATATATATAGCCTTTGAATTAATTTATTAATTCATTGCCAATATTAAATAGACCTATAGGATCGTACACAAAGCATTGGGCTTAAAATATTTAAATAGAAGGTTGGGCATTAATTTGGGCTTTTATTTAAAGTTAAATTAATATATGTAATGGGTATTAAAATTGCTATTGGACCTTGGTCCATGAGAGAGATAAATTCGGCCCACAAGGATTAATTTCAATTAATTAATTATCTTGGATTAATTAAGTTAATTGAGTATTAAAGCCTAATAGCATTTGAATCAAAATAAAACACTTAAATAGGAGAGATATTGGCCGAAATTCAAAGATAAATTCAATGTGAATTTTGGCACATGTATATATCCTAATTAAGTGATGGTTTTCATTAAATGTCTTATGTTTATTTCAAATTAATTTGAATTTAAAATTTAAAAGAGTTTGAATTAATATATGTCACTTGATTTTAGGAAGTGATGGAGGCTGAATTTACTATCTTTAGGTAGTAAATTTCAGAATTAACACTTACTAAAACAAAATGATATATATTTGTGAACTAAAGAAATAAAATCCTAGGGTGTGATTTTCTTTCTCTCATATTCTTGGCCAAAACACACAAGGGTAAAGGATTCTTTCTTGTTCTCTTGTGTTCTTGGGCAGCAATAGCAACTTAAAGGAAGAACAAGATCAGATCTTGTAGCTTCAATCCATTACCATTGCCAATTATTTACACATAGAGCTAGCACTCTCAATTTTAAGCCTTCATTGCAATTGTGTGTGTGAGAATAGAGAGGAGTGGCGTAAAGGCTATTTCTTTGGCATTGGTGATCAAGACGTAAAGTATATAAGTTCATCCTATTTGCTGGTCATCATCAAAAACAAGATTTAAAGTGCATCTAAGATTGTAAGTTTCAAAATCCTAAAATTGCATGTTTTCGATTCTTGTTTATGGATTGCATGGTATGTATGATCAATTTTATTATTTTTCTGCTGTGTGATCATCATATATATGCTATGTCCTATTCCATCAGAAGGGAGCTGCTGATTGTCAATGTCTGATAGTTGCCTTGCCCAAGGCAAAAAGGCAAGGTTAAGATTCAAGCTTTGCCCAAAGGAGTTAATAGTAGAGTTACGATTTAAATCTATCTCCTATGTGAATTTGACCTAGCTGCTACCTTTGCCCCATATGATAATTAGAAATGTTAAAACCTTAATCTGATCTTTTTTGTAATCTTCTGACTTTCCATTTTAGGAAGATGAATGAATTGCTAGATTTTTCTCTAACATTGTATCACTTGCCACAGCAAGTGATATAGCCTCTGCTCTTCATTACCTCTTCTAGCTTTCTCTCCTAAAGCCGTGACAGTGCATTCCTAGTTCTAATATGCCATAAGTGGGAGATGTTTGCAACACTTTGAAGAGGTGGTCTTGTAGCGGCAAGTTGTAAATGTAAGAATATGTTTCTCTAAGAGCTTTACTTTGAATATATCTTTGTAAATTTTATAAATTTTAATAAAATTTTGACTTCTAATTTTGATGCTTCATCTTGTTCCTGTATTTAAAGTAGATACTTTAACTGTTGCTTCTTATAGGTTGCTTTGTATAACTGTGAACATTTGATCAGATAATCATGGTAGTAGTTTTAAACAAGCATTAAAACATCTCCAAATAATAGTTTGCTTCGTAATATTGCTAAGTTTGAGAGTCTAATCGGCAATGTAATAGTCCAAATACAAGGTTAATCGAAAATAGTATTTTTCGATAGTGAATAGTGATACTAGGGTGAATAGTATCTCTCGAAGTTAAAAATATTTTATTTGATCATTGGAAAGAATATGTCAACAAGAGCCCATAGTTCAAATTTGAGGTTAAACGGAGGTTATTTGGATCTCAAAAAGGTGTGAGTCATTCCCAAATTTGGAACATGAATAGTTTAACTGGATCATAAAATATGCTACGGATCTCAGAAAAATAATCCAAAAATATGAACGTACTTCTATTAATAAGTAGAAATATATGATAATAAAATTAATTTTTTGATGATTTTAAAAAATTAAATTATCAGACTAGTAAAAGCGAATCAGATCAAAAAATGATATTTGATTGACTAAAAAATATTCGTAAAATCTAATAAATATATTTTGAGAATTATGAAAGTATTTTTAGAAAGGTTAGAACTCAAAAAGTAAGTGAAAAATAATAATTTCAATTTAAATAGTAATTGATTGACCGTAATTTGATCAAGATTTTAAAAATAGCAAATAATTTTTAAAAATTACAGAAAGTTCTAGTTAGGCTCTAATTAGTATTTAAAATTATCTGATAGTGAAAAAGTAATTTTACGATAATACCAAAAATTTACTAATCGAACCAATTTAAGTGAACCGAATCGAAAATGGATTTTGATTGGGTTAAAAATTTGTATGTAGGCTAAGGTATATATTTTATGAATAATGAAATTGTTTTTGAGTGAATTTGAGCTTGGTAAGAGAGATAAATAATTTAGAGTGCATTAAATAAGCTTAAAAATTAAATTTGTCTTAATTAGGTCCAACCACTTTGGTTGAACCAAGCTTAGGTCAAACCAGCCCTATAAAGAGCCAAAAAAAATTGCAATTTTTAAGAAAATTATTCAAGTTTCTCCCTCTCTCCCGTTTCTCCTTCTTGGCTGAATTGTCCAGTCTGCCTCTAAAAATTTTTTTATTTTCTCTCTCTAAGTCTTCCATCAAATCCTACTCTCCTAAGAAAATCAAGGCCTCTCTCAATTTGGAGTGATTAAAGTGAAAAAAATTAAGGATTAAAGTTTATGTGTCAAATTGGAGGTAAGTAAAATTAAAATTTTTAATTCAAATTAAAAGCATATATCGATGGATTTAGGTATGAAGAGTTTATTTATGATGATAGAATCAATTATTGAAGCATGAGTTTTGTGGAAATTGTATGGGTATTTTTGGCTGCCTTTGAAGAAGAATGAAAATAGTAAAATTTTATGGATTTAAGGTGATAAAAATGGAGATTTAAGTGTGAAAGATAAGGAATCAATGTTAGTGGATGCAATATCCCTTAATTTTTATTTAATTTCTATAAGTTTAAGGTTATATCTAATATGTTTTTTAATGAAATATGCATGGATAATTGAAATTAAGGTTATAGATATGTGAATAAAGTTTATAAATGAAAGTTTAAGTGCTTAAAATAGAGGAAAGAAATTTGATACTTGAATCTTTGGTTAGGCCGTATATATATTTTGATGAATTATGTAAGTAATTATGTAGGATTGAGGAATAATTTGAGATAACATGTTTGAATGATGAATTAAGATGTATCAAGTGTGAATTGATAAAGAAAACCAAGTGGAAGTAAGGAAACTCGTGTTGGCTGAATTTAAACCTAAATATAATATAAGATGATTTTGATAATTTATGGCATATTAAGTATGAAATTCATAATTTAACACATAAGAAAGATGGTATAAATGATTAAAGTTGAAAATAATAAGTGAACTTAAGGTCACATAGTTATACATAATGATTATTATGTACCTTACCAACTTAAATGCAGATAAAGTTTATCAATATAGAAAGTTGATAAGAAAAGATGTGTAGTGATAAGTATAAACGTAAATGCAATATTTGTGAATATGATATGAAATGACAAGTGGTTATGTAAGTCAAAATGTATGTGCATAGAATTAAGGATATCTTGTGTTAAGTCTGATAACCAAGTGAATATGGATTATGAATAATCCTAAAATGTTAAATGCATGGTTGTGAAATGATAAATGTACAATAATGTTAAGTGAAATGACAATTGTATTTTATTTAATATAAGCCCAGAAATATGATTGAGGGCTTTTAAAATAAGTTTAAACATGAAAAGAAGTATCCATGAATTTATTTAGAATTTATGGAATATGCATGAATATTTTAAAGTGTGAAAATGCATTATGCTTAAAGTGAAAATAATGAATTATTATGAGATGATTCATGAAATATGCAAAAGTGATAAAAAAAGTCAAGTGATTAGTGTATTGAAATGTAAATGCAAGCGAAAGTGTTAAAATATGAAAAGTGACTTTGAATTAAGTAAGAAATTTTGCCTTTAGTAGTGATATGGCGATTTAAATCTAGTTCAAGATATGATTGGCTAACCATAGGGATATTCATACCGCAGTGCAAGTCACGATGACTTGCTTTATTGTGGTAGGATCGTAATGATCTCACGTAGTTTCTATATTGACTATTCTATTATGTGAAAGTGATGGAATGGTTTTTCAGGATCATTCCTTATTGCATTGCTTTGGATCCCTGGGATTCATATCCGTATATCCGGTTTGAAGATTTCTATCGAGATTATACTAGGGGTAAAATTGTAAAAATAAGTTAATAGTGTAAAAAGTGAAGTGAAAATGAGAATGTGAGTAAAAAAGGATCTAATTGAAAGAAAACAAAAAATTTATGGTCAAGATGGTAATTTTCCTAAATAATAAGTTTAGTGAAAAATGATAAAGTAATGAATGAAACGATAAAAAGGTTAAAATAGTGACTAAATAGCTTAAAAATGAACTTTTGTAATTTTGGGGGATCAAAATATCATTCGACATGAAAATGATAAAATAAGAATCATTTGGTAATTTGTATGCCAAATAATGGGTTTAGAGTGAAAATGAGTAAACTAATGGCAAAATTATTAATAAAGTGTAAAAATAATAATTTTGTAATTAATTGAAAAGAATTAGTAGATTCAATGATTAAAATGGTAATTGTGTAGTGAATAAAAATATGAAGGTTAATTTCCAAGTGAAAACGAAATGTAAGTAAATTTACTTGTAAAGAACGAAAAGAATTGGTACAAAAATATAAAGTGGTAATTAAATGATAGATTGCATATCAAATAAGAAATTAAATGTGAACGTAAAAATAAATGGTGGCATTAGGGTAAATAAGTGATAAAAGAGACTACCATTATAATTTAGTGAAAGTGCAAGGATCAAATCGTAATTTAGCAAATAAAAGGTTAATTAAAGGACATAATTATAAATGAACCGTATTATATGGTGAAATAGGAACCAAAAGTATAATTCTTAAACTTAAATAAAAAGCAAAGACTAAATCATAATTTTACATGTCATAGCATGTATTAAGAGTAAAAGATAAGGAAAATGAGTTATAAGAGTGAATAATGAAAAATACAAGGTGAATCGACAAATGTACAACTATGGGGACCACGTTGTAATTTGTCATTAATAATAGTAAGGATAGGACTAAAATAAAAATTTAGAAATAGTATAGTCCATAAGTGTAATTAAAAGTATATTGAAAATTGTTTAAGAAATGGCAAAAATAGTAATGTTGAACAAGTGAAGGATAAATTGTAAATTAATGGAATTTTAAAAAAAGATTTAATTGAAAATTAGTCTTGATAAGATTAAAGAAAGACTAGCCTACAAACCGAATTATAACGCGGTCAGTAAGTGAAATAAGTCTGAAAAAGTTGGGATCATTAAGGATAAAAATGTTATAGATAATGTTAATGCATAGGTTATTGATGTTAGTATTAATGATAAGAATAATGGCAGTAAATTGATTAGTAATGCTATTATAATGTTAAATAATTAATCAAATGGGCTAGCAAAGTATAGATAGATCATAGTAGGAATGAAAGAAAATGACAGAAACGCTGACCAGGAAAGAAAGTAATAGTATTGTTAAATAAAATCCTAGAACTTAAATGTTAATAAATAAAAGTGTAAGCTTATTAATAGCCGATTCTAATAGTTGATGGATAATCGAGGTAGCGATATTAAAAGAATTAATGACAGCATAATATGAGAAATGAATAAGCTTGTGTATACCTGCATGTGATTAGGATATGAAAATTTGGAATATGTATCCTATCACTGAGTATTTTTAATGCTTAGTGTAGTATTGTGACTGCGTGCAGGTTTCGAAGACAGAAAGATTCAACAGATTTGGTAGACAGATATGGAGGATGATGAAAGGCTTAGGCATGGCATGTATGTTATCATAAGGAATAAGAGTGTAAGTATTAAAATTATGGTTATGTATTTGTATAAGTGCAAACTGTAATTAGTATTGCATATGAACTGTTTGGTTATTATAATGCTTTAATGTTGATGATGTTTGAGAAAAAAATTTATTGGACTATCTAGTATAGTGCATCAGATGATTGTAGCTCTGATGTGATATCTAAGTTAATCAGTTTTCATACGTATAGTACTGTGTTATAAAGGTGTTACAGGGAGAGCGTAGATCATTATAATTTTCCTAGAGAATAAATGAGTGTCAACTAACGTAAATAGTTGAGATGTAATTTGGACTTTTTGATCGAGATTATACTAAATTTTCATCGACCTTCTGATTGGGATGTATATCGATCAAATTAAAATTTGCATCATCCTTGATCGAGATGTACATTAATAAGATATTCAACTTTGAAATCTATCCTTGATCAGGAGTTTCATCGGTCAATGATAACTGATTCGTAACCTTTAGATGGGATTTAAGAGTTTTTACTGGCTTCTTGTTGGCGTAAAACCATGAGCTTCATTCAAATTTTTATGTGGGGAAGGATACTTCTGATCGTAAAGGAGGGATTTTTTAGGGCCCTCTTTGTAATGGCCCAAATACCAGGCTAGTCGGAAATAGTACTTTTTCGACAGTGAATAGTGACAACGGAATAAATAGTATCTCCCTGAGTCGAAAAATATTTTATTGGACCATTGGAAAGAGCAAGTTAGTTGAAGTCCAAAGATATAATTTGGACTGAAAATAAGGTCAAATGGACCAATAAAAAGTCAAAAATAAGGAAAAAGTCACAGTTCTAGTTAAAAGGATGCTTGTGTTAATTGAGAACTTATCTGGGACTTTAAAAATAACAAATGATCTTTAAAAATTATCATATTTTTTAGATCTACATTAAATGTGATGTAGAATCATATGGTGATAAAAAAAATTTTATTGGAGCTTATTTGGCTTCTTGAGGTCTCCATAAACTAGTTAAGAGGCTGAAATTGACTTGAGAGGGCTTGATTTGGTGGAAATGCAAGAAAGAGAGAGAGAAAGTTGATGTCTCAAAATTGAGATAAGTGGGAAAATGAAGCTTTAATTTAATTTAAAGGTTCTAATTGGTGCTTTAGGATGTGTAGGTCTCATTTATGTAGTTTAATTGAATTTATGAAGTAAGAATTGATGAATTTTTGGCTTGGGAATTTTGGTCATTTAGAGAGCTTGAGAGAGATGGTGGTGTTTTGATGATTAAAGGCAAGAAAATGAAGATTAAGTGGTGGAAAACAAGTAATTAAGGTTAGTGGATATATTGTCCCTCAATTTCCATATTTTTTCCATGAAAATTTGCTTATGTATGTGAGTGAATATGTATGATTATGTATGGAAAATTGAAAATAATAGCATATGTGTGAAATTGGAAGTTTAAATGGATGAGTAGAATATTTTAATTGAAAGAAATAAACTTGGAATGCTTAGATGATGGTTTGGCCATATGGTATGTGTGTGTTTGTGTGAGTTTAGTTTGGTTAAATGGTAAAGAAAATGATGCAAATTAGAAGTAGAAATAATTTTAATGCTAAATTAATTTAATGGGAATTTTTAGAAATTAATAGAATATTTATAAGTTAAATTTTATATTATGTATAGTAAAAATATTGAGTTTTAATGAAAAAAAATCGAATTTATGGCATAAACAATCTTAAGATAGTCCAATTAAATAATTGGAATAAAAAGAAAATAAAAAGGAATGGAAAATAAAATAAAAAAGTGAGAAAAGGAGTTAAATGAAAAAGAATTATAAGTTTAGGGGCAAAAGTGAAATATTGTCAAATATTGAAGAACAAATGAATTTAAATGAATTAAAATTAAATTGAAAAAGAAAATGATAATTGAAATAAGAAATTAGGTATGAAAATAAGTTTAAGGATCAAATTGGAACTTTTCAATAAAGAGGGAATTAATAGTATAAAATCTATGATTAGTGTCAATTGTGTAAATAAAATAAAATAAAAGGAATTGAATGATTAAACAGTAATTTAGCCATTTTAAGGACTAAATGGTAATTTAGCAAGTTTAGGGATTAAATGATAATTTTACAAGTAAATATTGAATTAATGATAATTAGATAAATAATGATTATATTTTAAGTATCTATGTACAAGTATGTTTTTCATTACTGTTAGAAAAAAAAAATTTACTGTTTCATCTACGGTTTGACATCCAATTACCGCGTACATTGTACGGCGGTATAAGGGTGTTACACTCTTCGCTTTTGCTAATTCGATCAAATTTTTTCCTTTGTTGCTTGGTGCCTTTTTTTTTGGACAAGAGCGGTGGATCCTACTGGAAGCTTCATTGGCTAGGTGCCTTCATTTATAAGATGTGGCTTTATAGCCTTCTCTAGTGCTCCAATTGCTTTGGTGAAAGGAGAAGGGAGCGTAAAACGCACCCTCTTTTGTTGTGCCTTCTTTCCATTTTGCCTGCCACTAAAGCAAAAAGGAAGCCTATTTTTCCATTCTTCCCTATGTTTCTTATGGCAAGGGGCCGTTGAAGTTTCAGGCAACGATTGTGCAATGTTTTAAAAGAAAGATGTTTCATTTTCCTTTGAACTTGGTGCATGTTATTTCATTCTTCTTCAAACTTTGTGTTCTGTTTCTCCAATTTGACTTCCTTCTATTAGAAAGATTCATCCGATCGGAGGCGCAAAAAGAGGTTTGAAGGAGCAAAAATCTTTGCTGGCCTGAATTTTTCCTTCACATAAATTCAACCAAATTTTTAGTCTTTTGATTTCTTCACTCTACGTTGATCCTTGCTATGCTCGGAAGTTAACTGTGTTGTGAAGTAGAGACATCAGCGTTCAAAGCTTAGGCTAATCAACCTTTCGACGAAGCTGTTGGTGCATAAGGAAGAAAGAAGCAGGTCTCATATCCTTCCTTATGTTGCTTTTGACAGGAGAACCGTAGAAGCTCGCGCGTCAATGAACAACATCGTGGGATGGGAATGTTTCATCCTCCTTCAATCTAGATGCAAATCATTTCATCTTACTTTAGCTTCAGAGCTATTCTGCGCAACCTGGGAGATTTTCGCGAGGCCCTTTTTAAAGTTAGCCATGCGAGATAGTGGTTACGGTTGACTAGTCGCTTGCGTGGTTCGTACCATCCAATGGTGATTTGGATGGGCTCTAATTGTGTTGGATCAAGCATCTTAGCTCAAGTATCGACTCTCAACGAAAATACCAAATGATAATTCTCAAATTTTCACAAAGGAGAAGGCCTTTATGTATGAGCAAAACTGAGTCAATGGTGAGCGAAGTAGAGGGAGCTCGATCGGGCGAGTGACTATAGATCCTGCTAGAAAAGGCTAGCCTGGTCAGACCAGACGTTAGCACTCCGATGCCTAATTTAATAAGCTGGCGAGAATTGTAAGAGCATAAGAAGGAGAAGAAGTATAAGATGCATATAGTTTGTGGAATGAACCTACTATTTATAGTATGCTTAGAGGTTTGATAGAAGCGTATGTCAGAAAGTCTCAATATGTCAGGAACACGTTTTGTCCGATCGAATGTTCTCGATACGTGTCCCTATTGCATGGTTGAGAAGGCTTAGGCGCTTTTGGACCTATATAAAATCAGATTTTTCTAATAGGTCCTTAATGAGCTCAGCTTGGAAGAAATAATAAGAATTAATAATAATAATAATAATAATTTGTTGTTTTGTGGCAAATTTCTTAAAAAAGGCAAGCAACTTTTTAAATTAGTAATTTAGGGTACATGCCATAACAGCAGTAATGATGATTTTTAATAAATAAAAAATTTATATGTTTTTGTATGTTATATGCATATGTACTTGTTACAATTAGTGAATAGTTTTAAAATAATTATAAGCAAATTTTCATTTTTTTAACAACTATATATGCATTGTATGTATAGTAAGTGGTGAAGTAACATGTAATTGAGTGTGGGTAAATATCCCAATTAAATTTTTTAATTATATACAATATAGTAATAATTTATGTAAAACCCCAATTAAATTTTTTTTAATTATATACAATATAGTAGTATTTTATATAAAATATTCCACAATTTTAAATTTTTTTTTTGCTTCCGTTCAGTTTTTTTAATTACATGCAATGTAATAATAATTTATATAAATGCTCTTAAACTTTTTTAAATTTTGTCTCACTACGTGTTGAGTTCTAGCTCTGCTATTTTATACATGATACAAAATAATAATAGTAAAAATAGTACTTTTTTTGCCTGATATCTTAAGAAAATTTGCCTCGTAGAAGAATAATTCCATTTTTTTATTAGTTACATATTCTTTACTTGGGGTTTTCTAGGGTTCTTTTGTTCCGTCCAGCTGCTATCGTCCACTGCTTTTCGTTCTTCTTGCTTTGCAAATAAATATTTCTTCCTCAAGATAATATTGTTAATTTTTATATATGCGCCGTCCCTTTTATATTCTATTCTACAAATTTCATTTAGGGCCACAAATCAGTAAATTCGATACATACATACATATATATATATATATATATATATATATATATATATATATATATATATATATATATATATATATATATATATATATGACATATTAAATTTTCATATGATAATAAGAGAATATGATTGGCAAACCTTAACCTCGCACGTTCTTACAGGGTTTTGAGCTTTGATTATTTTGCTTATGTGAATTCTGATATGGAGACATGGGACAAACAATATTCAATTTATTTTTTAAATATTTTATTATAGAAAATAATGATATAAATATTTGACTCAATTTAAGTCTTGGGTCATTAATCATTAGTCACCATTCTCAATAATTATTTCAACGAACCAAACTTGTCACCCAAGATGAGTATAGTTGCATTAATCCCCTTTTCAAAATCTAATTAATTAACTCTACAGTTTTATAATTCCCATAAAATGGAAATTATTATTCATTAAAACTTTAAAAGACGTAATAAATAGAGTTCAAAAATCCCGATGAATTTCCTAGAAAGAACTCGGTCGCATTTTCACTGCAAAAATCTCTATTTATTTTTTTAAAATATTTAAATTTAAAAACTGTAGAATTAAGAGTTGGCAATTTGGCATGCATGTGTGACATTTTAGTTCCATGTCGCCTTTCTTAAAATTTTACATTGTCACTACAATACATTATACTTTCTTTCAAGTATGATGCAATATATATATAGCAAAATAGATGAATTGGATGAATTTAGATTGTGTCATATCACTTTTAAATGAATTATAATTAAACAAGTTATAAAATGAATTAGATCATAAATTGATTAAATTTTATAATATTATTTTTTATATATTTTATTAAAATTTTATTAAAAAAAATTGTACATTAATAATTTCTAAAAAAAGTGTCAAATTTATCATTAAAGTATACAAATAGTATACATAGGTCACTTAATTTTTTTTTGGCTAGAACTAATTATTTAAAAAACGAAATTATAAATAAATAAACAAAAAAATATATAAAAAATTGATTGAAATCATATAACCTTATTATATATAAACACTAAATTAATTTTTTTTAATTTTTAAAAAATAATTAAATTTTTTAATGTTAAATTTTTTAAAATAACTAGATTTCAGGTAAATAAATAAAAAATATCTGACAATAAAATTAAATTTTTTTTCAAGAGTCAAAATATATATTAATTTACGATAAACTTATGTGACTTCTATCAATCTATTATTTATTTATTTTATTTACAATACTGTTAGTTACAGTAATAAATTTAGATCAATTATATAATAGCGAGATAATTTTAGCTTAAAATTATATTTAAAGAATAAATATGTATTATTATTATTTTTAATGCAAGTAAATTTAGCTAAAGATATATTTAAATGATAAATATGCACAATTTTTAATATTTAAAATACAAATTTGACTTTTTTTTAAGAATTGCATTAAAAATAAATGAAAAAATTATGTAAAAAATTTGGGCAATTAGCTAAAGATGGGCAGATGAGAGACTCAGACGCATTAACAATTTCCATTCTATAAATAAAAATAAAACATAAATATCCAACTGACTTAAAAAAAAAACAAAATTACTAGATTTCCGTAGGTTGATGGATGCCATCCAATTTCTTCTCACTCTAAAGCAGAAAAAAAAAAAAAAGGAAGGCACCAAATTTAAAAAAACAATAAAAAAATTGTGGGGCCAGTCAATAGGAACTAAAAGCGCGTCCGATGACACCGGAAGTGGGGGCCCTCTCCACCACTAAAATATAATAAATGAAACTAAAAAAATAAAAAAGATAGCAACAGAAGGATAAACCCTCGCCGCCGATGGACGGTTACCCCGCCGCCGATCAATTTTCCCGCTATAATCTAACATTGTTACCCATTTTGGGTCCCACTTAACCTACCAAATAGTTAAAAAAAAATTAATTATAGAACCCACCCAAACTAAAAAAAAACTAAACAAAATGGAAAACAGAAACTCGCTGATTCTTGGGGTGGTAGATGGTGGGGGGTAGAGACTAGAGAGGCGAGGACCTGAGAGAGAGAAGATCAAAGAAAGAAAGAAAGAGAAAGAGAAAATAAAAAAATAAAAAACCAGGGATAAAGAAAGAAACTCTGGGTAAGAGATATCAAAGTTTAAAACTTTATATTAAAAAATATAAGTCGGAGAAAGAGAGATCCTTGAGAGAGACAAGATGGTCGAAGAAATCCTCTGAGATCATCCTGCAAAGGGGCAGTCTTTGAAAAAAATTTTAAATTTTTTCAAAAAATTAAAACTTTGCAGGTTAAGGACATTTTTAATTAATTTTTTGTTTTATTTTTTTCATTGCTGCCTTTTTGAGTCTCTATCTGTCTACCTTCCTCCCACCTATCACTGCCCCATCACATTTCCTTTCTCTTGAAGGTTTTTAAAAGTTCCAAAGAGAAAAAGAAAAAAAAAACATTACAGGATCCTTTCAGCTAGTTTTTCTATGGTAAATTCCATTACCCTTTTTCTTATTCTTTCTTTTGGATTGCTTGCTATTGAGGGTATTCTTTGATTCTTTGTTATTTGGCGGAAATGCATCATCTTTTTGCAACATTTTTCACTTCCGCAAAAACTGATAATTTTTTTTTCTGTGGTTTTGTGTTTGCATTTCAGCTCCAATCCATTGTGGAGATTTAGAGATTTATATTAGCCTGCTAAGCCAGGTTATGTACATTTTGGAGGAAAGGATTTAGAGACTATTTTATTAAAGCAAATATGAGGGACCCTGATATGATCATCATAGACAAATGTCAAGACTTTACCTTTCTTTGTACTATAGTTTTGTATAGTTATTTGTAAATCAAAGTAAAACAGATAATTTGAGGTATTACATATTGTTGTCTTTATTGCTGTGAGTTGAAGGGAGGAGTGGTTTTGAGTACGAAACCTGGCGATTTTTTATTATTGTTGCTACCTCCACTGCCTATATTGGTTCATCAAGAGATGGGGGGTAGATGGATCCCAAATATATTCCAGTTATTGTTCTTCATGGCTTTTTCTATTGCAATTCAGTGCTCCTGGTCTCTCAATGATGAGGGTAAGTTTTTGCATTTCTCGTGATACATACATAATTGTTAAAATGACAATGTTATAATCTTATTCTAATTTATGAATTCAATGTGGGGCGGGAATTCAGGACTAATTTTATTGGAATTTAGAGCAAAAGTAAGTTCTGATCCATTTGGTGTTTTTGCCGACTGGAATGCTCTTGATAAGGATCCTTGCTTGTGGTCTGGTGTTCACTGTGTAGCCGGTAAAGTTGAAAGATTGTAAGTTCCTCGTTGTGCTTGCTTGACAAGAGCTATCACTGTCTTTTGGCATAGTTGGAACAATGAACTTCCTTGTTGTAATGTACTTGTAGGGATCTTAATGGGCTTCAGTTGGAAGGGACATTGACACCTGAGCTTGGCAAACTTAGTCACTTAAAATCCCTGTAAGGATCCTACTTCCGCTTTAAAGATAAAATTTGTTGTTTTGCTATCCAATGACATACTATGTGTATCTGTTATTGCCATATAATTCTTTAATTGAGGAGTTGAGTACTGATTGGTATATTTGATTGAACTGTTAATTGTATGAGAACTGCAAGAAAGTTGCAATTACCATGGATTTTATATCAATATAGAATAATAAGGCAACCCAATTGACAAGCTATTTATATGAAGGATTACTGAAAAGCTATTTTGCCCTGTTTTATTAACAGCGTGCTCTGTAAAAACTGTTTCTCGGGTGCCATTCCTAAGGAAATTGGAGGCCTCACAATGCTGGAGCTGTTGGACTTAAGAGATAATAACCTTGTTGGAACAGTTCCTGTAGAAATACAAAAATTGCCATCATTGAAATGCTTGTGAGTTTGCTGTAATTGATATCATTAATTTCCACTATTTCATTCAGTAGTTGTGTAGCCTAAAATCAGCTGTGCATTAGGTTGCTTTGTGACAATAAATTTGAAGGCAGCAGTTCTGTGAAGATTGGGAGGCTTAAGTTTTTTTCTGATTTGCAATTTGATAAAAACCTTGCACATGCTGCAGCCCCTGGATTTGGCTGTTTTTATAGAAAGTTTTTAAATGGGTAAGTGAGATGTTAATCTGTCCTTCTTAAAACCCTGTGATACAGTTCGCTACCTCGTTAAATTATTAGAGATGATAGATACCCTCTCATGCTTATTGATTATTCCATCTCCTAGCGGCACAAAAATTTCATGCCTCTTATTTCCCTATGGACCCTGAAGTTTGTTGTAGATAACCTGCCCAAGCTATTTTACTTGATAAATAGGAGAAGGTGATTATGAGCCATGTTGAATTCAGTTCTTAAACATAGTCATATCTTTTTGACCAGTAGCTTAAGTATGATTTCTTTCTTTTATGTTTAGAACTATGCAGAATCTAGAATCCTTTAAATGTTACATGGTAATCGCATTCATATTCTTCTATCCACGTATGTATTAATAAGATTACGATATGCTACTATGTGAAACTTTATGAATGGTGATAATTGTTTGTCATGTTCCATCTTCTGAGATATTCTACCATCTTACAAGGCACAAGCTTGGAATGTTCTCTCAGCATAAATGCAGTGGTGACAAGTTAGCCAGTGAGTACAAGCAATTTACCATTCTAGCTCATTGAGCATTGAAATTCAAGTGGGTGATAAACTAAGTACATTTTTTCTTGTGTTCATCAGGTTCATCTGAGCCAAAAGAATTTCAAAATGTGGAGATCCTTGTCAAGTCTGTACGTCGTTGGCTATTTGAACAGTCCAGTAACCTTCCAGCTGCACCTGCAGGTGGTGGATCTTCCTCTCATCAGATCATTGCTTTACCAACTAGTCGAAGTAGTGGGAGTTTCCCTGCTATACCAAATACAGAGCACCGGTCTCCCCCGCCTGTACCATTGGCTCCACCTGCTGAGTCTCCCCCAATGGCATTCCAAAGCAGTCCTTCTCAGAAATCTTCGAGGAATGAAAGTTCTGGGAATAAATGGGTTTATTTCTTGATTATCCCCATTATGTCTGTCTTGGCAATTGCTGCTATGGCCATGCTGGTTATTTTCCGTAAACGAGGAGTCACAACCATTGGCCCTTGGAAGACAGGATTGAGTGGACAGCTGCAGAAAGCATTTGTTACAGGTAAGCTTTTGAACACAGTTGAGAAAAGAAAGGAACAAAGATGTGACTTTTTTTTTTATCTGACTGTGACTTAGCATTCCACTGCATATTGTTTCCCACTCTGATGTTTATTTAGTAAGTCTAAATATGCTGGAATTCAGGGGTCCCCAAGCTAAATCGATCAGAACTAGAAACTGCCTGTGAGGATTTCAGCAACATTATTGACACTCGGGAGGGATTCACTATGTACAAGGGAACATTGTCCAGTGGAGTTGAGATTGCTGTTGCATCAACTTTAGTTACTTCTTCCAGAAACTGGTCAAGGAATGCAGAGATGTCATACAGGAAAAAGGTCTGTCCCTTTATGGTTCCGTCTGAAGATTTAATATTTGAGAAGGTTATTTCAAAATTTTTCATGTTTTGCAAAAATCTTTTTTCGAACTCTTTCATTTTAATTTTCTTTTTCTTTTGCCTTCTTGATGCACTGCAGATTGATACCCTATCTCGGATCAACCATAAGAACTTTGTCAATCTTATCGGCTACTGTGAGGAGGATGAACCTTTCAATAGAATGATGGTGTTTGAATATGCTCCAAATGGAAGCCTCTTTGAGCATCTGCATAGTAATTTTCTAACAAAACAAATTTCGCCAGTGGAGACTTTATGTATTATTGTGGGAGTTGCAATTTGACTATCCTGAAACTTTTTTTTTTTTTTTCTGCTTGTTCAGTTAAAGAAATGGAACATCTAGACTGGGCTATGAGGATGAGGATTATCATGGGCACTGCATATTGCTTGCAATACATGCACCACGATTTAAATCCACCAGTAGCTCATTCTAACTTGAATTCGAATGTCATCTTTCTAACAGATGATTATGCTCCTAAGGTATCTAACTGTTTCATAGATTGCCTTTCAAAGTGTAATTTGCTATCTTACTAATCCAGTGATCCATTCACAGGTTGCAGAGGTCTGTTTCTTGCCTCAACGTTCATCGAAGTTGAGAGATGGTTCATCAAGGGCAAAAATCTCAGGTGATGGGGAATCGGAGCATTATGTGTTGCCACCATTGGCTGATACAGATACAAATGTGTATAGTTTTGGAATTTTGTTGCTTGAAATCATTTCTGGGAAGCTCCCATACTCGAAAGAACAAGGCCCTCTTGAGAAATGGGTAATTCTTTTATGATATTCTACTATCTAATTTAGCACTCGGCATTGCCTTAAAGCTAAACGTGGATTATGATGAGCATTTATACAACCGTAAAACTTTGCAGGCTGCTGAATATTTGAATGATACTCGAAGCATCGGCTACATGATTGATTCAACACTCAAGTCTTTCAAGAACAACGAGCTTGATCTCATCTGCGAGGTGATCCAAGAATGCATACAATCAGATCCAAGGAAGAGACCGACGATGAAAGATATTACATCCAAGTTGAGGGCAGTGATTGGCATATCACCTGATCAAGCAACTCCAAGACTTTCTCCACTGTGGTGGGCTGAACTTGAGATACTATCAGTAGAGGCCACTTAAATTCTTCAACTCCTCTCACTGTTGCAAGTCAAAATCTAAAATTAGCTTTTTGATTGGTGGTTCATATACCACATCAATACCACCACTATATATATATATATTTGGTTTTGTTCTATATTTGTGCTATAATTTCATTGTATACGTTTTTCCTCCATTTCTCTCTAGCATTTCCTTCGGTACATCAGAGTGTAATATATTCTTCATCTCTTTAGCATTTCCTTCAGTACATCAGAGTGTAATATATTCTGTTTGGGGTATTGTGTTCCAGTTGGTACAAGATATATGTACTTTGTGACTGAAGTTTGTGGTAAAAAGGAAAAAGAAAAAAAAAACAGAGAATTAGATGTTGTAGCAGTGTATTTAGGTAGTCATTTCTGTTAAAATTGCAATTTTGCGGACCTGTTTGCAATTTTTTTTGGAAAAAAGTACTTTACAACACCTTCCAAGTTCACAACTCATTCTATATTGGACACTTCGGAGAATTTTATATTTAGAGGTATGTCTTTATTGTTTAGAATAGAACAACCATTTAGAATATAGGAAGAAAATGTATTTATCGAGAACTGCAAAATTGTATGGATTCGAATTTTATTGTGTATCTTGATCAATTATATTGTTTGAGGATTCCAATAGAAAACTTTGGAAACTGTGCTGCCAGAACCCCTCAAATTCTATTATAAATTTTCCTAAAATGCATTTTTTTGAAAAGCGGTAATCTTAAAATTTTTTAAAGTGCGAGTCATTGGATTGTATACAATTTAAAACCTATAAAAAGATTAGTCCACATATTTCGAATGTTAGCATTTCAAAATTTAAGTTAAAGATAAAAAATTTTAGAAACAGAAAGTAAATACAGAGTTTCAATAATGCAATATCCGAAATTCTCAAACTTTAAACTATTTATAAGAGATTAGGCTTACTAGGTGGAAATACTCGAGTGAAAATAGTTGATACGCAAAGGGTATATATGATCTGAAATTGTTAATTGCTCATATTCTGTTAAGTATGTCAGTATGACTGACACAGTATAGACTGCTCATAACTTGTTGAGTGTCAGTATGACTGACACAGTATGATCTTGTCAGTTCGATCGAATTCTGAGAGGCTTGATGTGATAGATTTCACGTGTTCGATAGGAATTGTCTTATGTGATCCTTTGTTTAGAATGAATTTTGGGCCTCATTGACTTGTAGAATATTATGCATTATTAGAAATAAATATTAGATTATCATCTCATTAAAACACCACAAATTCGATTTTTTTTGAACAATAAGGAAACTTCATTAAGAAGAAGAACAATCAGTCTGAAGGGTTGAGTACAAAAAAATCAGGGGAAGATAAGTTTCAAACCAAAAGATCTAACACTGAATCAGAAGTGTGAGCAAGTAAATGAGCGCAACTATTTGCTGACTTTCTAACAAAACCAAAGGACTGGTTTATATTAGATAAAGCATGACAATCTTTAATAACTAAGTGAAAATTATAATTAGAAATAATCCTATTCTTGAGAGCACTAATAGCCAGCATAAAGTCAGACTCAACAATAACAGAACTGAAGTTTTTGTTCTTGAGCCAACTCAAAGCTTCTCTTATGCCAACAGCTTCAGCAACCCGAGGCTCCATATTGCCATGAAAAGATTGCTCATATAGATTTCTCATAACTTGTCGAGTATCAATTTGATTGACACAGTATGATCTTATCAGTTCGATCAAATTCTGAGAGGCTTGATGTGATAGATCTCACGTGTCCAATAGGAATTGTCTTATGTGATCCTTTGTTTAGAATGAATTTTGGGCCTCATCGACTTGTAGAATATTATGTATTATTAGAAATAAATATTAGATTATCATTGTTGATAAGACAATCTCATTAAAACACCACAAATTCGATTTTTTTTGAACAATAAGGAAACTTCATTAAGAAGAAGAACAATCAGTCTGAAGGGTTGAGTACAAAAAATCAGGGGAAGATAAGTTCCAAATCAAAAGATCAGATACTGAATCAGAAGTGTGAGCAAGTAAATGAGCGCAACTATTCGCTGACTTTCTAACAAAATCAAAGGACTGGTTTATATTAGATAAAGCACGACAATCTTTAATAACTGAGTGAAAATCAGAATTTGAAAAAATCCTATTCTTGAGAGCACTAATAGCCAGCATAGAGTCAGACTCAACAATAACAGAACTGAAGTTTTTGTTCTTGAGCCAACTCAAAACTTCTCTTATGCCAACAGCTTCAGCAACCGGAGGCTCCATAATGCCATGAAAAGATATGTGACCAGCTGCAACAAAAGAACCTAAATAGTCATGCATAATAAAAGCCACACTTATTCTACCAAGATGAGGGAAAATGGCAGCATTAGTGTTTATCTTCATAGTTCTAGCAGGAGGTGATGGCCAACGGATAGTAGAAGAACCGGAGCCATCTTGATTTGAAGAAACCTCATCCTTATTAGCCGCTAGCCAAGCACTAAGCATATTAGCAGCCAATCCTATGACAGTAGTAGGAGTAGTAGAGGAACCCTTCCATATGAGACCATTTTGATCTCTCCAAATCCCTAAAATAACAGAAACCACCTGAACACAACTGGGAGAAGAGAAATTCTTGATCACAAAATCAAACCATAGATTAAAATCTTCAAAATTGCCTTTCAGGAAATCAATTTTAGATTTAAACCAAACCTCTCTTGAAAAAGGAAAAATCACAAATAAATGAAAAATATATTCATTCAAAGAACCGTATAAAGGATAAATAGCTAAGACCTCCACACACTTTCTCATTAGCAAATCCCAAACTGGGATAACACCATGCACTACACTCCGTAAAAGGTTTTTCATCTTGGGAAGCACAAGTAACTTCCAAAACTTATTCCAGAAGATTAAATGTCCAAAAAAATTAAAAGGGGTCTGATGAAGCAATCTATAGTTAGATTTAACATAATAAATACCAGACCTTTCCAAAACCCACTACCAACCATCAACACAATGGGACCAACTCAGAGGGATACTGAGGATCGAATTCTTATCCCTTTCATTAAATATGGAATTAATGAAATCATGTTTCCAACACTTAGCCTCGTGACTAATTAGATCCGAAACAAGCAAAGAATCAAAAGAATTGTCAAGATTCAAAGTCACCTTTGGATTAGCCATATCTAACAGCTAAGGATCTTTAAAAATAGAGATAGCATACCCATTGCCCATATGAATTTTACAACCTTTGCAAACAATAGATTGAGCTAAAAAAAAACTTTCCAAATAAAGCTCGGATTAGCACCAGGTCTCGTATTAAGAAAAGAATCATGAGGATAATACTTTGCTTTCAAGACTCTAACCATCAAAGAATTACTATCAGATAAGAACCTTCAGCACTATTTGCCTAACAGGGCAAGATTAAAATCATGTAGAGACTTAAACCCTAACCCACCATACTTCTTAGGCTAGCATATACGATCCCAGGATATCCAATTAATCCCTTGACTATTAGCTTTGTTAGTACCCCATCGAAATCTGTCAAAAAGCCTTTCTAACATTTGACACAGACCCAAAGAAAGGAAGAAGACACTCAAAACATAGTTTGGAATGTGGCTTAAACCACAGTTTTTAACAAGATTTCTTTTCCCATACGACAGAGGAAAACCCGATTCCACCCTTGCATCCTTTTCCAGACCTTCTATTCAATAAAAGAGAAAACATGCTTTTTATCCCAGCCAATCAAAGAAGGGAGGCCAAGATAAGCTTCATGATCCAAAGCAGAAGAAATTGAAAGAGAGGATTGCACCTCTTGTCTAACGACCTTAGGAGTATTTGAACTGAATTTCAAGAAAGATTTATTATAATTAATAAGGTACCCAGAATCTGCTGCGTATATGCTTAAAACACTCATAACGACTTCAGCCTTAATAGTGGATACCTTAAAAAAGATATAATTGTCATCCGTAAAGAAAAAAATGATTAATGGAAGGGGCACCACAAGCAACACGATGACCAATTATAAACTACACATCTTCATGCCTTTTGATAAAAGCAGACAATCCTTCAGCACCTAATATAAACAAATAAAGGGATAAAGGATCCCCTTGTTGAAGGCCTCTTTAAGCTTTGATTAGACCGATCAGCCTGTTATCATAATTCACAAAATATCGAACAGAATCAAAGCACATATGCATTAAGGAAATCCACCTGCTATGAAAACCTAAAGTGCTTAAAACATCAGTAAGATAAAGCCATTCCAAATGATCGTATGCCTTGCTCATGTCAAGTTTGAGAGCGGTAACACCTTTCTTGCCCTGCATTTTCCATTTAAGAAAGTACATGATCTTAAAGGCGACCACAACATTATTTGTGATTAATCTATTGGGGATGAAAACACTTTGAGACTCAAAAACTATAAATGGGAGAATGTTTTTAAAATGGTTTGCTAGCATTTTAGCTACAATCTTATAAAGCACATTACAAAAGGCAATTGGTCTTAAATCCACCATAGACTCCACATTCTATTTTTTAGGCATCAATATGATGACTGTATCACTAAGTCCGTCTACAAGTTGACAAGAAATAATAATATTCAAGCATTCCTTCACAACATCCGCACTCATGACACTCTATTTCTGGTAAAACCCCAAATTAAACCCATCAATTCCCAGGGTTTTATCATGATGCATACTAAATAAAGCATCTTTGACATCCTTAAGTGTAAAATCATGCACCAAAAATAAATTTTTCTCCTCAGACATTCGACATTACTAATCAGCCCTGTGCTATAAGAAGTGGCTTTGAAAATATCGTGAAAGTAATTTTTAATGACATCATCCAAACCAAAATTCCATTCACACATCTTACCAGTAGGATCTTTCAAATGAGTAATCCGATTCTTCCTTCTCTGCTTAGAGGAGACTGCATAGAAGTACTTCAAATTTGAATCCCCCTTTTAACCAGAAGAGCTTCGCCCTTTATTTCTAGTACTCGTTCTATTGATGAATGATCTTATGGTAGCGAGAACTAGCCTCTTTAAAGTCAAAGCAGTGAACTATCACAAAGAGATTTTTAGCTCGATCCATAAAAATTCAAAGCTCTCTCAATTTACCTCTAAAATCCCTAGTAACCAGTTTATCCCAAGCCAAAAAAGCCTCACTACAGGTTTAAATTTTAGAAAAAATATAATTGGTAGTACTGCTGTTCTAGCTAAAGTGAACAATCGATAAAAAATCTCTCTCCATAGCCCATACATTCTCAAAACGAAAAGGAAAGGCTCCACACCATTTGAGAGAAGAATCAAAATCCAAGAAAAGAAGAGTATGGTCAGAGGTAGTTACTTTAAATGGTCACCTTGAACATCGAGAATAGATCCAACGAAGAGGGTGTGGCCATAACTCGATGGTCACATTCATGCTGCAATATTGGGCAACTCTTTGTTTACAATAGCAATTTTGGCATAGGTATTTTCTCTTCTTTTTTCTATCAGATTTAAATTTTGACATTTTTCCTGAATATTAATCCGATTGGAATAGAATGTCATTTAATAGGAAAGGATACCGACCTCTACTAGGATCATTAACTCGAAGCCATAGACAAGAGAGAATGAAATTTGGTTAATGTCTGCCCTTGGAGAGGTTCTGTAAAGCCATAGGACACTCTGTAGTTCTTTAATTCAGTTGCCTTTTACTTTGCCTAGTCGTTTCTTCAGGCCTTCCAGGATTGTCCGATTGGAGACTTCGATCATTCCATTACTTTATGGGTGAGTGACAAAAATGAATTTGAGGCTGATATTCAGGCCTTGTCAAAAGTTTTTGAAGATGTAGCTGTCGAACTGGTTGCTATTATTTGCAATAAAAATTTTGGATAAGCCATACCTATAGATGATATCCTTCCAGGTAAAGTTTCGGACCCTTTCTGTTATGATCATTGCTAGAGGTTCTGTCTAGATCTATTTGGAGAAGTGGTCGATGGCTACAATGAGACATTTCATCATCCTTTTGCCTTGAGGAAAGGGCCCCAGAATATATAGGCCTCATTGATCAAATGGCCAGACGATCCCGATTGGCTGTTGATCTACCGCTGGTTGTCTTATTACCCTTTCATGAATTTGGTATTATTGGAATCTTATCACTTTTTCCTAGTTATTTTTAAAAATATTTGGCCAAAAATATCCGGTTTAGAGTACCTTTCTTGCCATGGCTCTGTTGGCCTCATGTACCCCGCAAATGCCTTCATGGATCTCTTTTAGGATATAATCTCCTTCTTTTCTCGTCACGCACTTGATCCAAGGATGACTGAAAGCTTTTTTGTACAAATTACCATCAATTATAGAATAGTTGAGGAATTTACGTAATACCTTTTGAGCTTCAGCTTTGTCTTCAGGTAATTATCCTGTTTGTAAGAATTATATGATCGAGCTCATCCACGTGTCATCTACTTGATCAATTTCCATCATCTCTAATTCGTCTAAGGAGGAGGAGACTTAATCAACAATCATGATATTTTTTCTATCACTTCCTGTTCGGAAGCAGACATTTTGGCAAGCAATCGACTACTGTTGTTTGATCTCTCGGCACCTTCTGAAGAAGCCATTCTAATCTAGATTCTTCCAATGTTCTGAGTAAGACTTTAACTTTCGCCAGGTACTGAATCATATTAGTCTCCCTTGCTTTGAAGGTGCCCAAAACTTAGCTGGTCACAAGTTGAAAGTCACTTTTTATGGTTACTAACTTCGGTCGTATGGCGTGGAGTAGCTTTAGGCTTTAAAAGAGTGCCTCATATTTTACCACATTATTAGACACTTTAAAATTGAGTCTAATTGTGTATCTTATGGCAATGCCAAGGGGGCTTGTAATTATGATTCGCATACCTCCTTGGATGTCATTCGAGGCTCTATCTATAATCATTTCCCACGTCAGTCGTTGGGGCTAGGCATCCATCTCTTCGTCAATGAATTCAGCCATAAAATTTGTTAGTGTTTGCGATTTTATGGCCATCCTGGGCTCGTATTTTACATCCCATGATTGGAGCTTGATCATCCATCCTACCATTTTGCCTTTTATATCGGGGGTCTGGAGAATTTGTCTTATTGACTGACCCGATCGAACCACGATGGTGTGTGTGCTTCGAAATATTACCTCAGCTTTTGCATGCACATCATGAGGGCGATGATAAGCTGCTCAATTCTATCCCTCTAAGCATCTGGCTCATGTAGTACACGAACAGCTGCTGGTTCCTTCTTCCTTAACCAAGACTTCTACAACAGCTTTGTCAAAGGTAGATAAGTAAAGATAGAGATTTTTACCTGGGACCGGTTGGCTTAGTAGCGATGGATCGATGAGAAATTTCTTCAACTCTTTAAAAGCTTGTTGACAATCTGTTCTCCAGCTGAAAGTGTCATTCTTTCTTAGCATTTTAAAGAATGGAGTGCAAATCTTGGCTGAGGAAGAAATGAATCTTTCGAGAGCTGCGATTTTTCTATTTAGCTTCTAAATATCTTTTATATTTCTCGGAAGTTCATTACAAAAAAATGCAGAATAGCGATGAAAATTAGCGAGGATAAATTTTTTTTTGCTAAATGCATCATTTAGCGACAACATTGCGATGAAAAATGATTTTTGTCGCAAATATTGTTAGGGTTTAATTGGAAAATAGATATTGCGATAATTTAATAATAAATAAATTTTGTTGTAGCTAATCTTGGGCGCCAAAATTTTGGCGCAAAAAATAGCGACGATTTTGTGAGCATAAAACCCTCACTAACTTTTAATACATGATGCAAATGATTTATGAACCATTTAGCGAGGACTTAATCGTCGCTAATTTTGTGAGAAAATAATTATTACTAATTTAGCAAGGACAAATTCCTTGCTAATATTTAAATAAGTTTGCAGTTGATTGATGAACCATTTAATTTTGCCATAAAAAATCCTCGCTAAAGGTTAAACAAGATGAACCATTTAACGAAGACAAATTTCTTGCTAACGGTTAAATAAGTTGGCATTTGATAAATAAATCATTTAGCGAGAACTTAATCCTCGCTAATTTTGTGAGAAAAAAATTCTCGCTAAGTTAGCGAGGATAAATTCTTCGCTAATGGTTAAATAAATTGACATTTGATAAATGAACCATTTAATGATGACTTAATCATCGCTAATTTTGCGAGAAAAAAATTATCGTTAAGTTAGCGAGGACAAATTCCTTGCTAACGGTTAAATAAGTTGGCATTTGATAGATGAACCATTTAGCGATGGCTTAATTTTCGCTAATTTAGCGAGAAAAAATGCCTCGCTAACGTTTGAAAAAGTTGGCATTTGATAGATGAACCATTTAGCCAGAATTTGATCCTTGTTTCGAGAAAAAAATCCTCGCTAATTTAGCAAGGATAAATCCCTCGCTAATTAGCAAAGACATAATTCTCACTAATTTACAATTGTGAATAAATTGCGAGAATAATTTTCCTAGCTATTTTTATATGATTTTGATTTCCAATATTTAAAATAGCATTTACATTTAATTAGATCATTTAATTAAATAAATTTAGATAGTATATTTTTTCGTAGTAAAAATTAAATAAATTAATTTTTTTTTATTTAAATTACCTAAATTGAAATAAATTATTATTTTTATATTTAATAATATTAATTATTATTTAATTATATAATAAAAGAAATAAATTGTGAAGATATGACCCTTACAAAATTAGATAGGACAAAAGTCCTTGTCAATTTTACGAGACCCATGTCCTAGCAAATTATCCAAATTTTTTGGCGGGATAACAAAGATGTTAGCGAGATTTATTTTTTCTAAATCCCTAAAACCTTATTTCCTTTTGTTTCATCACCCTCTTTTCCCTCTCTCTGTTTCTTTACTCATTGCCTGCACCTCAAGACTATATTATTGTTACTTAAATTAATTAAATTGAACTAAATTATTATGTTTAAATTTAACAATATCATTTATTATTAATTATATAACGAGGAAACTAAATTGCAAGGATATGGTTCTCACAAAATCAGCTAGGAAAAAGGTTTTAGCCAATTTTGCGAGTCATAGCCTAGCTAATTTTCCAAAATTCTGAGCGGGATATAAAAAAATGTTAGCGAGATCTATTTTTTTCTGAATCCCTGAAGCTTCTTCCCTCTTGTGCTGCCACCCTTTTCCTCCCTTTTCTATCTCTCTTATAGCTCGATGTGGCCTGTAAGATCACTTCTATTGCTCTCTCGACCTGCATCACTTCTCTTGAATCATAGCCCTCCGATCTTCGTGCTCCACTCTTTGATTGCTCAACTTACCTGTAATAGTCTCAGGCACTAAGTCCATATCCTACCCCAAAATTCATTTCTCTAACGCTTGAATTTGGAGCTTCAACGACTGAATCTCGTTAAGTAAAGCCTGTCGCTCGCGAAGCCACCTTTACTCTTCCTGGAGCCACCGCCAACTGGATCATCTGACCTTTCGTCTGTATACGATGCCTTCTCCGACTCACGTTGTTAATCCTGGTGATTGTATAACATTACTTGTCATATTTTCTAACTGCAAAACTGGTAATTTCGTAATTTTAATTTTGATCACGTCTAATTTCTATTTGTCTTTTCCTCTGAGTTTTGTGTATTAGAGATGTTTTAAGATGCAAATTTTCAGGCATCAATTGCTGGTCAAGTGCACTTGCATCCAAAAAAACATCTTCTCATTTACCTAGCGAAAGTAAGTACTGTTGGTACTGTTACAATTTTTTTCTTTTTTCTTTTTTTTTTTTAAATGGGTTGCCACCCAAAATTAGTAGTTCCTGAGATAGAACATACTTTTCTTTCAAATACTTGCAGAAATTTAAAGGAACCTCTGGAAAACACAGTTGAAGTTCAGGTATTAAAAATCCACTAGTTTGTGCACAATTGAGACACTAAGATTTATGTGGAAAAATTTAGCCTGACTAATTTATTTGTAAATTCTCTTTTCTTTACAATTTCTTTGCTAGTGTTGCAATCGTGATGATCAGCCAGTGGGCACCCAGACTACTTTATATGACAATCCAACATCAAGACTTGAAATACCCAATATAAAAGAGGACAACATTTCTTCGGCTATGAAGAATGACGAAAATGTTGAAAAAGCTGAAGCATATGCAAAAGATCTTGAGGATGTAAGTGAACCATGGATTTGCTTTATATGTTTTCTTCATAATGTTTCAACTAATGGAACTGAAAATATGTTATATGCTTTCTCCATAATGTTTCATACATTGTAGACACCAGTAGAGGGTTGTCAATTTATAAAGGCGGTCTAGAACTTGAGAGGTCAGTAACTCATCATATAGTTTAAATATATGAGATTGGGTCTTGGAATTGCTGGGGATTACTAGATATAGTTTAGTAGTTTAAATATATAACTTGACTGATGAGTTTAATGGTTACTGCTAATATTTTGGATGGTCTATAAGGAACTTAGTGCATCTATAAATGAGATTGGTAAATTTACTAAGATTTGTTGATGTTACAATTTCCTAGAACTTCATGCTCTAATGAAATTTTACAGTTCTAGTAAAAGGAAGCTGCGAGGTGACTGTTAGTTTCATCTTTTGCAGGCTTGCTGTTTTTGGGATGAGGCTTTAGTTTCCTCGTCAGAGTTTCATTTGCATCTTTTCCTTTAGGCATCAAATTTTAGGATAAAAGTTTACACCCAAGAAAATTAAAAAAACATTGTCACATTTTAAATTTTTGGAATACAGAATTTGCCACAATCCTTTATAAACTGGAATCATAAAAAACATCAATGAAGATTATTTTGATAATTTGGATAGATGCATTGTTGTAACAATTAAATAAGACAGCAAAGGCATGATCAACCTAATAACTAAAAGGACAATTACTTAAGCTTCTTACAAATTTTGACATATAAACATGAATTGCTTTCACCCGTATGTTCTCCTCATATATACCAAAACTTTGAAGCAATGAGAAATAACACTGCCATTGATGTGATAGCTTTTGCTAAATCCTCATGCAAACCATGAGTCTCATGCAATTATTATGTCAAAGATCCTTATTATTGTAAATTCTACTAGAAAGTTAAATGGAATGGGAACTTAGAACTTATTGTAATGGTTTTGGTCAGATTTATATACAAGAAGAAGGCTGTCCAGGTCACTACTACTACAGATGATAAACTATTCATTGTACACATTTTCTTGATTTCAGTTCAAGCATCCATTGCCGCCAATACATGGGTTGTTAGTACGTATCTTTTGTGACTTATACTTCGAGATTAATTTCTATATTGTTAATTAATAATGGTAATATAGCAATATAGTTTATCTCATGTATTTGATTATTAAAATCTCTATATACATGTGGTTTTTCTAGCATCCTTTTATTCTCCTATAATTAATTCTGTTGCATTTGATCCTCCTGCACCTGTATCTATGAGTATTTTTTATTCTTTCCATTAATTGTCTTTTTTATACTTTGCTTAAATCTAATAATTTGGTCTATATTCTGGTAGACTAATTCTATTTTGTATTATTTCTATTTCTCTACTTGGATTACAGTCCTGATGATACTCCCTAGGATGGAGGTCAGTGATACACCCCAAGACAACAACATAATGCTCTTAATTGCTGTGATTTTTGGGTATGTTAATTTGTCTCTGTGTGTGTGTACTTTTTAATTCATTTGTTTGCATCTCTATCTATGACCAGCTAATACTTGTTTGTTTTTCTCTTGTTGGGATTGCAGTCCTGATGATACTCCCTGGGATGGAGGTCAGTGATACTCTGCTTTAAACTTCTATTCAAAGAAAAGATATTACAATGCATTTAACTCAAACTATTGTGCATTATGTTTGTAGTAGTTTCTGCATTCCTTTTGGAACTTGTGTAGTAAATGGATTGAAGTTTGAAGATGCTTTTAGGGGATTACATATGCCCATAGCAGTCTATTATTTTTGTTCTGTAGACAGCTAGGGATCGAATTATCTCCCAATTTTTTTATGCACTGTTTGGTTTAGCATTTTACAATATTATTCTTGCAATTTTTGGATTAGAATAACAATGTATTCAAAAGTCCTGTATAATCTCTTGAGTCTTGTAGTTGACTAGCTGTTGCGTGTATATGCTTATTATATGAATGATTTCTGCATCTTCAATAAATACTCTCTACAGCTTTCTCTTTTTGTATTCAATTTTGACCTATCTATTTGTACAAAATCTAAAAACATGCTTTATAGTCATTTTTCACTCAATCAGTTCTAGAGTCTTGTAAACCTGCTTTTATTTATTGTGTGTATTGTTCAAGTGAATTTGTTTTCATCCAATCTCTAGTCTCTACTGCTTTGTTATTTCTCAATTTCTTCCCATCTTTAATAGTTCAAAAAAGCTAGTAAATGATAGCCATTAAAAAAGAAGAAAAAAGAAAACTGCAGCCTACTAATACCTTTTGTTTCAGGTCAGCAACCATCTACATCATGCATCTAGTTCCAGCTCTCTTGTACTCTGTATATTTTGGTGGATTTCTTGTCCAATTTTTGATTGAAAAGATGGGAATGATGGGTGCTGTTCCTCCACCATATGGTTAGTTGTTTTGAACTTTATACACACACACACACACACATGTATACTTTTGCTCTGATCCTATCAGTTGCATATTAAATTTTGTCGCAAAATTATTGCATTCAACTATTTTTGCTGTAACTTCTAATTAAGGTGTGGAAATTTTAGCTCTAGTGATTATAAATATTTCGAGGGAATTTTTAATTTTTATTTGTGATTTTGGTACCCAGTATTCAGATGTGCTATCAGTTACAATCATCAATTTTGTATTTGCAGGGTATTATATTACCGATGCTGTTGTGGCAGCAATAATAGGAGTCGTAACTGGTTGGTCCGTAGGCCCTTTATTACCTATTTCTGGCCACTGGTTGGCACGATCCAATATTTTGCAGCTCTTGCTGCATGTTAGTGTAGTTGCATAGGCCCTATCATCACAGTTCTTTCCCTATAGCAACATTGTACCTAAAAGGGTTGTTATCAGCATATGGGTTAAGGAGGCTCAAGGCCTGCATCTTGGGAGTCAACTGGTGAGAAAAACCATCTATTTATCTATTCATCCTTTTTGGAATTTTTTTAAATATATATATCTTCAAACATTTTACAGCATCACTTTAGGATGATGCTACTGGATTTATATTCAGCAGTAGCTAATTCTTTTCCTTTTTTTTGATAAGCTGAAGAATATTCTTTTCCTTACTCTTATAAAATGAATAAAACAAACAGTGTCTTTATGGATTTGCTTTCTTAAATAAAATTACATGTCAATTATGCACTTTTTGTTTTTGGTATCATCGATTATGCTTATTTGGTTCTTGGGTTTGTTTCTGATTTTTCTTAGGCATGATTTGTATAATATTGCCCCAACCTTAACAGAGGCTGCTGGTGCCATCGGTGATGTGAGTTTCTTATTTTGTTTTGACTGAATTTAATTGTTGAAGCTTGAAAAATGTTAGTTTATATTTATTGGCAGCTAGCTGAATGAGCACTATTGATATTTCTTAACCCAAAACACTACTCAGACTCGGGCAATCTTTAAATTTATTTGGTGGTTAAATTTAATTTATTGAAGTGATTTTTAACAGGACTCTTTTACACAATGTTTCAAGTCTAATCCTCCAGAACCGATATTTCTTTCCCTTGTTGTGTTGTGAGGTGGAGATACGAGTGGTCATCTTTAAGTATCAACACTCTTCACTTGACATACCACCATTTGTATTGGGTTTATTTCTTGGAAAATAGCTGCCCACACGAAATTACATTTAGTTGTTGCGGTGCTTTCTGATTGATTTGCTTGAGAATCCAACTATTGAAGAGCTGGCCCGCACTCTAAAATTTCAAGTGATGTTTTGCGGTTGTTTGCGTTTCTTTATCCTTTCAATTTTTGTTTAGAACATATCACTACACAACTGTATGAACTATAAGCAACTGACATTTTATGAGTTATTTATAACTTTTAATTGTTACTGTTATATATGGAGGTATTATTTTAGATATATTATTAGCAATGCTAGATATTTATAATTAATAATTTATTTATTAATATATATATTTTTATATTAAATATTAAGTGAATATAAATTTATTATTTATTATTTAAATAATAAAATTTTCATATTAAATTAAGAAAATAAAAAATTTCATATCAACATTTAGCAATGATAAATCACATGTTAAATTTAGCAAAAATAATATTTGTCACAAAATGCATGTTAAAATTTTTTAAGAAATTTGTTCTAGCTAAAATTTAGCGACAATTTAGTCATCGCGAAAGTTAGCAAGAACTAAATTCCTCATAAAATTTAGCGAGGACTTTAATTCTCGCTAAAGTTAGCGAGGACTAAATCCTCACAAAACTTAGTGAGGACTTTAATCCTTGCTAAAGTTAGCGAGGACTAAATCCTTGCAAAAGTTAGTGAGGATTAAAATCTTTGCTAAATTCAGCTAGGATGATTTTTGTTACAAAATATTTGTCCTCATTAAATTAATTCAGTGATGAAAAATTATCATTTAGCGAGAACTTTTATCCTCGTTATTTTGCATTTTTCTTGTAATTTGCATTTTCAGGATGGCCTTTATCTTCTCTGGGTTAGCTTCAATTCCTCTTTGAGAAATATTGAAACCCAAAACTTTTCCTGAGAGAACCTTGAAAACACACTTCTTCGGGTTGAGCTTCATTTGAAACTTGTTCAGCGTGGCAAAAACTTTTGCCAGATTGGCAGATTATTCCTCTAGGCTTTTACTCTTTACAATTATGTCGTCTACTTAAACTTTCATATTTCGTCCGATTTGGTCTTTGAAAATTTTATTCATGAGACGCTGGTATGTTACACTTGTATTTTTCAAACCGAATGACATTACCTTGTAGCTAAAGGTTTCGTCATCCGTAATAAAATTTATCTTTTTCTAATCCAGGAGCCACATCAAAATTTGGTGGTAACCAGCATACGCATCGAGGAGAGAGTAGATGACATGGCATGCAGTTATATTCACTAATTGGTTTATACTTGGTAGTTATCCTTCGGACATATCTTATTAAGATCTGTGAAGTCTATACACATTCGTAGCTTTTCTATCTTTTTTTTGCCAAGATCACATTGGTAAGCCACTATGGGTAATCAACTTCTTGGATCGTACCATCTTTTAGTAGCTTTTTAACCTTCTCAGATAAGAGTTTTTTCCGATCGGGAGTATGCCTGCGCAACTTTTACCTAATCGATCGATGGGTTGGGTTCATATTGAGCTTGTGGGTGATCACTTCAGGGTTGATCCTAGGGATATCTTTTGGCTTTCAGGCGAAAGATGTCTGGTTGATCATCAAAACCTGCATGATCACATCCTCCACTTCTGGGCTCATGCTTGTCCCAACCTGAACACTCCTACCCTTAGACAATGCTCTTGCTTTCACCTTTGCAGCGGGATCCATTCTTAGCCTTGCTGTTGACTCAGACCGCTCCAGACTTGACTCAATCATGGCCTCTTTTTGCTATTTAATCATGGTGATGTATGCCTCTCGGGATGCCTTTTGATCGCCTTTGAGAATGGAAACATCCCTTTTTATGGGGATTTTCATCATTATATACCGTATGCTGGTGATAGCTCCGGTTTGAAAGAGTAGAGGCCCGCCAAAAATGGTATTATAGGCAAAAATCATATCAATAACAATGAAAGTTACCTTGCATACGTGGGCCAGTGCATATTGGCTAAGTTCAACAAATAGCTTTATGGATCCCACCATTGGGATTGTAGCATTACCTAACCCGATCAGAGAGGTGGCATTCGGCTTTAGCTTCTCGATCAGTAGCCCCATAGCTCTATAAGCCTGGAGTGTGAGCATATTTACAGCGCTGCCATTATCCACCAAAATTTTTTTCACATCAAAATTCTGGATCTGAGCCCTGACGACTAAAGCATCCTCATGAGAAAACATTATATCTCAGGTGTCTTCACTAGATATGGTGATCGGAGCAAATCGATCGACTTGCTAAAAGACATAAATGCCTTTTCCCTTCTTCTTTTTTAGAAGATCTTCTCTATACGATGATCCTTCAGTAATCACGTTTATGACCACAACGTATGGCCTGCATGGATCTAGATTCCTGGGGTTTCTGCATTCGTCATCATCATCTGGGCCACAATCATCTCTTCTAATGTTGGGCTATCTATAGGGACTTCCCTTTCTTGTCAGATCTACGAATCTTTTGAAGGACCCTCTTAGTAGGAGTCGCTTGATCTCCTTCTTGATATGACCGACGTCTTTGTGAAACTCACAGTATTTGCTGTGATCCCTCTTGCTTCTCGACCGCTCGTATAATTTCTTAGGCCAGCTAACTTTTTTTTTGCTTTTCTTTAATCCACATCAATACTTGGGTAAGACTAGTGTTGAGTGGATTGAAGATTCAGGCCAGTTGGTTGTTAGACCGATCAGACCTGTCCCTTTTAATTTCCTTTCGGTTACGTAAACCTTTTGAAGTGGAGGCCTGATCGGGGCTCTTCGTTATTTGCTCGGATACAGAGTTTGATTGAATGATTGCCCATTCGAATACTGCAGTCTTTCCATAACATTGGTCTTTCTTCGCTTGTTGGACCTCAGGGCATTATCCAGTTGGATGTGTTGCCTAGCCCTTTCCATCAGATTGGAAAAGTTGGCTGGCGATCTTCTTGTTATTAATTCAAATAAGGGGCGATCGACGATGCCCCAAGCCAAGGCAATCATCGCCATTTTCACACTTACATTCCTCACCTTGGATATCGTGGCCTGAAACCTATCGATGTAGTCTCTAAGAATTTCATCGATTCTTTGGTAGAGGTTACACAGATCACTCACCGATTTGGACATTCAGATCTGCACGATGAATCGTGTGGTAAACAACTCTTTGAGCTATCTAAAGGAAGTTATTGATTCTTGAGGTAACTCATGGAATCAATTTAGAGCATCTCCTCCTAAGGTGGTGGGGAAGATCCTGTAGGTGATCCTCTCATTATAGGTGTAGACTTGCACCTTGGTCAAATACTCTGTCAAATGGGTGGTAGGATCAGTTTTGCCTGTGTATTTGTCCATCACTGTCTCTCCACCTATAAGGCATTTTGAACTCTTTTATTTTCCTTCAAAAAGGAGAGGGAATATTTTTACAGGTATTCCTCTCGAACATACCTCTTTGGGGGTTCATTAAGCCAAACTGTTTGAGCTTTTGCTTGAACTATTTATCTTTCTTACTCATGGTTATGGAGATAACCTCGTCTTTTGACCTTTTGGAGCGGTTGCAACTAGGCGTGCATATGAAGGACATGTCATCTCCAATGGAGGCGGTGGAAGACCTACTAGGGAAGTAGGGGGAGTCTCTGCTTGAGGACATTATTCCCTTGCGTTTATCATACCTGCCTGGGGTTCTGACACACATTCTTTCACCGCCATGAGCTCGTGGCTCGTTAATGGAGATTTCTCGATTTATCCTCCTTCTGAAGTCTTTGACCATGAAGTCTTTTTCATAGTCTCTTTCAGAAGTTCTATGTATTTTGCCTTTTTTGATGGTCTGGGCAATGCTCTTAGTGAAATCACAAAGAAAAGTGTGCATGTCCTTGACAGTAATGGAAGTATTTTTCGGCTGTTGTAGGATGGCATCATCAAACTCCGGGAGAAGGTTACCCCTAGTTGGGGATCGATGAGATCTCTCTCTTCTCCTTATGGGCCTAGATCTGCCCTGACCATGGTTATCGCGATCATGCTCTTTAGAAGCTGTATGCTTAGTGGATCTTGAACCAGCCATGTCTCTCAACGAAAGTACCAATTGATCAGATGTGGAAGAAAGATAGCCCGGTCATATGTGAGTCCCTGCAAGAAAGATAGCCCGATCAGACCAAACGTAAGCACTCTAAAGCTTAAGTTAGTAGCTTTCTAGAGAGAGCATCTCATAAATTTAATATCTAGAGCCACTGTGCATTGGGCTATTTATAGGAGATAAGAGGGATGTACTATAGTATCTTAGACGTGATAATTGACTATCAGAGCAAGCGAGCGACAAAGTGACAAGGAACAGTTGGAGGGCATAGGCTCTGCCTTGTGTCAGTAGACTGATTGAGACTTGATATCCTATCAGTTTGATCGGACATCAAGTGGCCTTTTTCTTGGCTTGTGGCTCACATTTGGTGCTATTTTGCTGATGAATCTTGGGCCCTGTCAGGTGTGATGGGCCAACCAATTTGGGCCTTGAAATATGATATTTTCATAGTTATCAATAACTCTTGCAAGCCGACTTAAGTATTGGATCTCGGACACTTCAATGTCTTGTTGATATTGTCTAGTCGATTACTAATTTGTCTTCTTCCTGTTTGCTCGACTGATCACTGGCCTTATTAGGTTTTGCCACTCTTCTATTTTATTAATTAGCTTAGTCTACGTAAATCAGGGTTTAGGCAAATATTACTCGAGTAACCATGCGTGGAACTTATCGACCCTTCTGATTATCAGATTGAAATTCTTACAATTATTGTAAACAAAATAATAATAATAATAATAATAATAATAATAATAATAATAATAATAATAATAATAACAGAGAGAGAGATTGTCAGAAGTATTGTACGTGTAAATAAAATATATTCGTACAACTCCTGATGGGCAGGAGGAGCTAAGAAGAGATGATGTGGACTTGCTGTATTATATTGTGGTCGCGTGAATATCACGTGAACATTAAGATTTGCATGGCGCTGTAACTCAATAAACTCCACATTTAACTACCGAAAACCATAATTCTCTAATTAGCTTCTTTTGTTAATTTGCTACAGCCATGCAGAAGCTTAGTTTAGCGGCAATTACTGCTCCATTTGTCCCATTTCCTTATGTCTTTTCACCCCAAATAATCTATTATCATATATAACATAAGAGAGAATTTCATAATCGTTCCATTTCAATGGTTGAAAAGTTGAAATATTTAACCAGCGAGTTTCAATTTAGCAGTAGGTATATATACAAGGTTAAAACATGTACTGTTTAAGTGGTTTAATGCTATTGCATGTTAATTAGTATCGGTTTGTAGTTTAATATTTGTGGAGATCAATGTAGAGCAAGTAAATTGCACATTTATTCTTACCGATTTAATTATCGTTAATCCCTAGCATATATCCTTTCGCATTTCTGATCTAGCTAACTAATTCTTCCTTTTACTTTTTCTTCTTCTCATTTATTTTACTGACATGCATATATTTTTTAATATTTAGTGTATTTATGAGCTTGTTATATATGAAAATGTAGAAATAGAAGAGAATTTGATGTAGAAATAGAGGAGAAATAAAAGAAAATTAATGAAAAGAGACAGTTGACACTTCTCTACAATAGGTATTTCTATTAATCTAATTTATAATTTAATTTTTCTCTTTTTTATTAAATCAATTCAATATGATTTTTCTGTCTATTTTTTAAATGGAGAATTCAAAGGAGTCCTGAATTTGAGAATATATAGTCTAGTTATTAATATATAAGAAGAGATTTGCCATTTTTGTGGTGGAATTTAATAATTTATGCAAGATTATTATTTGACTTATGATCGATTATTGAAAAAAAAAAATCATAGTCTCTGTGTGTGTGTGTATATATATATATGCCTCTTTTTTGTTTTTCTTTTCACGTATGCCTCTCGTGGGTCTGTTAGTAATTTTAATCCAAAATATATCCATAACACAAATTTAATAATAATAATTAAAAAAAAAAGAAAATAGCAAGAGAGAAATCAAACGACCATGAAAAACTATTAATTCAAAAATTAAGGAAAAAAACTAAAAAAAAAACCACTGAATACATATAGAAAACGACCAAAACTTTGAGATAATTAAGATAATAAAAATTAAAAAAAGAAACCTCCAAAACCTCAAACCCTAAAACTTTGGAAAAAATCCTAAAGATGGTGAAAGAAATCCCTTTGTTTTCCTAATTGAGTAAGCTGAATCTGAAGCATACTAATCCCAGCCAAGAAATCAACACACTGTAACGGATTCAAAACATCCAAAATTCCCTTCAAAGTCTTAAGCCTAACACAATCTCCACTTTTCATTACTTTCTCCAATCCACCCAATACTCCTACTAATGCTATCTCCACTACTCCTACTTTGCTCACTCCTTCCTTCTTTACTCTAGGAACCAACCTAGCCAACTCCACCATCTTCCTATCAGCTACTGCCACCTGTTGCCTCTCCATTTCTCTCTCCACCTTCTCCTCCTCCATCCTTATTTTCACCCTCAACTGCTCTATCTTCCTAACCTGTTCCTGTGTCAACTCCCCCAAACTCGGACCGAAAACCCGAGTCTTTGTCTCCGACTCATCAAGAAGCTTAAACACAGCTGAAGGTTTCCACCCGGTAACCCATGAACATGCATTTTCTAAAGGAGTTCTCCAAATTGGATAAAAGAAGGCAAGAACATCTTCATGAGCTAAACTCCACTTTATAGTGTAGTAGTCTTTGTAATGCTATGTAACTTTTGAAACTAAAGCTTGAAGTTCGTGCTGATCAGTTCCACCATTTTTAGAACAAATGTTTCTTGATTGTTGAAGATAATCGTCTAGCTGATAAATCCACTTATCAAAAAACTCAGAGAATTCCTGTTCAATTTTGTTTTTCATTTTTATTTGGCGAGAGGGAGAGAGAATTAGGGTCGAATATATATATAAAGAAGAAGTGCATATGTTAGGCGCAGCAAAGTGAGAGAAGAGTGAAGGGGAAGAAGAGGAAAGTGGCGCTTTGCAGAGTTTGGCTTTGACCGAGTTTGATGAGTCACCGAGGCACCCCCACCACTTGGTGTTTCATATTTCTCAAGTTGGAACACGTGTCACTTTCTCAAGCTATGTGCCTTCAACGTGGAACCTTTTTTATTTTTCCTCTTCTTTTTCTTGTTTTCTTTTTTCCTCTTAGTTTCTTCTAATCTTCTCTCTCTTTCTCCACTTGGGAAATCAATTAGCCTTTTGGTTTTTGTAGGTTAGTTGATCCTATTGGCGAATTTCTAATAAACACACTTTATTTCTACACACATATATAATATAATTAATATTCTTAAAATCATGTAATTTATATATTATTTTTCAAATATATTCAGTATATATCTGTTAGCAACATAGCCAAAAAGTTGGAAAAAAAAAAAACATAGCCAAAAAGGTAAAAACGTAACCCTTCATTTCAATTCAAGTGTCATTTCTTTCCCTACTTCAAGCCTCACTATATAAATGGAATTAAAAAAAATATTTTCTTTTTTTTTATTTTAATATTCTAAATGCATTTATATTTTTTTATATTTTATTATGTCAATTAATAAAACAATTTAGTTATTTATAATATTTTAAAAAAAATGTATTACCAAATTTTAAAATTTTTTAAATGTTTTATATTAAATTTCTATATTTTTGTTTTCCAATATTGAATTTTTGATGGACGGAAAACATAACATTAAAGTATACTTTCCATTTTACATGCTTTTTATATACGGTGAACCTCAGTTTGATGTACCTTGCATACTTATTATCGATTTTAAGTTAACAAATATTTTCAATTACTACTTCAATTTTAAATTAATAAAAGTATTAATTACAACACGTTAAATTGAAACTGAGGTGTAGATATAAAAAGATGTAAAAGGGGCTGTTACTATCACATAATAAACTTATTGCAAACTCATTTTAGCAGCATATTTTAAATTATTGCATTAATTTATGTAAGATAACAGTTTATCAGTATATTTACAATATTATAAGTATTTAATTAAGTATTACATTAAAATTTTCAAACTATTTCAATAACCTAAGGCAGCAAGAGCGAATGAGTGGCTAAAAAATAATTTTGTCCTATAGCAAGTAGCAACGATTTGATGGGTGCTACAATAGTTCTCGTTGCCTTAAATATACTGTTAAGCTGTTATGTTAGAAGGCAACAATTTCAAATATGTTGTTAAGAATACATTACAATATATTTATAATTTAGCAGTGTGTACTGTTCAATCTCTTATTCTTCATTTATTGAGAATTGTAAAAAAAAAATAAAAGTTAAGAGGAGTTAATATTGCAAAATAAAAAAGGGATTTAATATTGGAAGTTCGAAAAATTTATAAATTTGCAATACATTTTCCTTTTTTAACATATTGAGATATTTCAGTAATTTTAAAGACCCCATTTAAAGTGTGACAATAACAAATATGAATATATTAAAAATTAAAGGGAACTCTACCGTAGGAAAAAATGCAATGTAATTTTTTTTAAACATATATAAATATATACCATTACAATTAATGGAAGATGGTGTGTGTGTATAGGCGTTTGTTAACCTAGGAGACAGTCAACTTTAATTCAACCTCCTTTAAACGTCAAGGGTCCTGTGACATTATGATAAAGGAGGGGGAAAAAAAGTACCAATAACAAATTAGAGTCATTTCAACATTAAAATTGCTTTTATTATAATGAAAAATTTCAGATGCGAACTTTTATTTTTCGTTTTTTCTATAAAAAAATAATTATTGTAGGACAATATATCATCATCAATTCTTTCATTTATCCGGTCACCAAACTAGAAGTGATAAAGAAAGTGCCATAAATTAAAAAAATACTTAAGAGAATATTAGGTCAGTTGCCTTTTCCCTTCTTTTTTCTATTGAAACTTCTATGCCTACCACTTGTCTCTCTGTCCCTCACCATTGCGCTCTATCTCAAGAAAATTTGGACACTTAGTAAAAAATTTATTTAATTTTAATATTTTGAGTTGATGGAAAACGAATAAGCAAAATTATTGTTCGAAATACTGAATTGTATTGTACTTGATAATGTCTGATTTGTCAAGATCTTGGAATGAATTAGTGGCTTCGTGATCTGATTGGATGGTGAGTACCTGCAAAAGGCTTTATTCGGATGGACCAGACATAAGCACTCCGATGATTAAGTCAGGGACTTGATGAGAGAGATAGATCTAGAAAGAAAGTTAAGATTTCAATACCTAGAGTCCTTGTTCATTGGACTATTTATAGGAGGCGTGGGGTGCACTTGAGTGCCTGAAGTATGGCTACTAAGATATCAGAGTAGGTAAACGGCAATATGACAGGGAGCAGATTGAGAGCATGGACTCTACAATGTGTCAGTGGATTGATGTGATCTTTAGTCACATCGATCCAATCGGACAGCCGGTAGTTGCCTTCTAGTTATCTGCTTGCCATGTGCTAGGCTTCTCTATAAATGGGCTTCGGATTTTAGGCCGGGCCCAAAGATAATCCAATATTATCACTTGTCTCCCCTTCAAAGGTTTTCGATCATCCAAGAATTGGTTGTGTGAAAATTTGAAAATAATAGTCCGATTGGACAGGCATTTATTCGGACAGCTGTCACTGGATTTAAGATAGGCATGTATGTCGAGAGAGACGTTTCGATGTGAGAGGACCGGTTGGCACACTTGAGGAGTCTCTTCTTATAAGTAGGTAACTTCCATATCATTTTCACTTTTTATTGATTTCTTTAGTGAAACTCTACTAAAAT